>QNTS01005043.1:82840-109049 GCA_003317085.1 Hucho hucho
CCATACCCTCCCATTTCAGACCTATGCGCCTTCTGCCCAGCCCATGCCCCTGCGGCAAGGACGTCAACATGACACCAGGACACATGCCCAGGCCGTGAGCAGAGCAACAGGCCCAACCCCCACTACTACACCTGCCCAAGCCCTATCCTGCAACTTAACAGGTATGTATCAGATGCTCAACATGCTCTTTTCACACCTACTGTGATGGTCCAGGCCTAAACCACACAAAAACAACACTAGACGCTATGGAACACAAAGCTTTTACAATCTCATCCTGGAATATACAAGGTCTGAGGTCATTTGCCTTTGGACTAAATTGCAGGAACCCAGACTTCAACTAAGAAATTGGAAATATAGACATTGTCATCCTACAAGAAACATGGTATAGAGGACACGGACCCACTGGTTGCCCTCTAGGTTACAGAGCGCTGGTAGTCCAATCCACCAAACTACCAGGTGTGAAACAGAGAAGAGACTCAGGGGGTATGCTCATTTGGTATAGAGCAGACATAACCCACTCTATTAAATTAGTCAAAACAGGAACATTTTACATTTGGCTAGAAATGAATGAGGAAATTATCTCAACAGAGAAAAAGGTCCTGATGTGTTTTACCTATATCCCCCCAATAGAATCCCCAGGATGTCAGCTTCTCCATCCTAGAGGGGGAGATCAACAATTTCCTGGCCCATCATGTACTAGTCTGTGGCGACTTGAATGCCATAACCTGACACCCTCAACACACAGGGGGACAAACACCTACCTGGAGGTGACAGCATTCCCTCCCCCATATACCCCCCCCCCCCACACACAACTTCGACAGCATAACCAACTTAAATGGGTCATAACTCCTGCAGCTCTGTCGCACGCTGGGTATGTACATAGTCAATGGTAGGCTTCGAGGGGACTCCTATGGTAGGTACACCTATAGCTCATCTCTTGGCAGTAGTACTGTAGAATACTTTATCACTGACCTCAACCCAGAGTCTCTTAGAGCGTTCACAGTCAGTCCACTGATACCCCTATCGGATCACAGCAAAATCACACTCTACTTGAACAGAGCTATGCTCAATCATTAGGAAACAAAGCCAAAGGAACTGAATAATATTAAGTAACACTGTAGATAGAAGGAAAGTAGTGTGGAAATCTACCAAAAAACAATTAGGCAACAACAAATTCAATCCCTTCCAGAGAATTTCCTGGACAAAATGTTTCACTGTAATAGTGAAGGTGTAAACCTAAACAGCATATTTGACCTCTTAGCTTCCCTATCAAATCAAAAAATGTCCTGCCTACAACCTAAGAAAAGTAACAACAATGACAAATGGTTTGATGAAGAATGCAAAAACCCCAAAAAAAACAGACCCAGAACACCTGAGCCTACGCCTTCACTATGGTGAATCACTAAAACAATACAGAAATACAATATGGAAAAAGAAGGAACAGCACATCAGAAATCAGCTCAATGTAATTAAAGAATACATAGAATCTAACCACTTCTGGGAAAATTGGAAAACTCTAAACAAACAACAACACAAAGAGTTATCTATCCAAAATCCTCTGCATTATCTTTAACAGCAGAACTGTCAAATGTCAAATTTACTTTTTACAGAATTACCATACGACAGACAACGTATTCATCCTGCACACCCTAATTGACAAACAAACAAACCAAAACACTGGCAAAGTCTTTCCATGCTTTGTTGATTTCAAAAAAGCTTTACTCGATTTGACATGAGGGCCTGCTATACAAATTGATGGAAAGTGGTGTTGGGGGGAAAACATACGACGTTATAAAACCCATGTAGACAAACAATAAGTGTGCGGTTAAATGGCCAAAAAACACACACATTTCTTTCCACAGGGCCGGGGGGTGAGACAGGATGCAGCTTAAGCCCCACCCTCTTCAACATATATATCAATGAATTGGCGAGGGCACTAGAACAGTCTGCAGCACCTGGCCTCACCCTACTAGAATATGAAGTCCAATGTCTACTGTTTTCTGATGATCTGGTGCTTCTGTCCCCAATCAAGGAGAGCCTACAGCCGCACCTAGTTCTTCTGCACAGACTATGTCAGACCTGGGCCTGACAGTAACTCTCAGTAAGACAAAAATAATGGTGTTCCAAATGGTGTTCTTTCCCTCTCTTGTATAATGTAACAGTTCATTTTACAATGTAATTACATACATTTGCATTTAGCATTCCATTCTCAGACCTTTGTTGACCTTTCTATTTCTGTAACTCATCTATAGTCTCTTGCATATTGCTAAATAATCTTTATGGAGTCAGATATTCAGTATAATAGACTTTGTCATTTAATTACGTAGTCTTTATCATGGGTCGCATAGGAGGTACACTGAACAAAAATATAACAGGCAATCACGGACACCAACATCTTGCTTCCAGACAAACTAAACACCTTGTTTGCCCGCTTTGAGGATAATACAGTGCCACCGACGCAGCTAGCTACCAAGGACTGCCCCCCCCCCCCCTTCGTGGCCGACGTGAGTAAGACATTTAAACGTGTTAACAATCGCAAGGCTGCCAGCCCAGACGGCATCCCTAGCCGCGTCCTCAGAGCATGTGCAGACCAGCTGGCTGGTGTGTTTACGGACATATTCAATCTCTCCCTATCACAGTCTGCTGTCCCCACATGCTTCAAGATGGCCACCATTGTTCCTGTACCCAAGAAGGCAAAGGTAACTGAACTGAATGACTATCGCCCCGTAGGACTCACATCAGTCATCATGAAGTGCTTTGAGAGACTGGTCAAGGATCATATCACCTCTACCTTACCTGTCACCCTAGACCCACTGCAATTTGCATACCGCCCCAATAGGTCCACAGACGATGCAATCGCTATCACACTGCTCTATCCCATCTGGACAAGAGGAATACCTATGTAAGAATGCTGTTCATTGACTACAGCTCAGCATTCAACACCATAGTACCCTCCAAGCTCATCATTAAGCTTGAGGCCCTGAGTCTGTTTGCAGACGACACAACAGTAGCAGGCTTGATCACGAACAACGATGAGACAGCCTACAGGGAGGATGTAAGGGCACTCGGAGTGTGGTGTCAGGAAAACAACCTCTCACTCAACGTCAACAAAACAAAGGAGATGATCGGGGACTTCATGAAACAGCAAAGGGAGCACCCCCCTATCCACATCAACGGGACAGCAGTGGAGAAGGTGGAAAGTTTCAAGTTCCTCGGCGCACACATCACGGACAAACTTAAATGGTCCACCAACACAGACAGTGTGGTAAAGAAGGCGCAACAGCGCCTCTTCAACCTCAGGAGGCTGAATACATTTGTCTTGTGACCTAAAACCCTCACACACTTCTACAGATGCACAATTGAGAGCATCCTGTCGGGCTGTATCACCGCCTGGTACGGCAACTGCACCGCCCACAACCGCAGGGCTCTCCAGAGGGTGGTGCGGTCTGCACAACGCATCACCAGGGGGCAAACTACCTTCCCTCCAGGACACCTACAGCACCCAATGTCACAGGAAGGCCAAAAAGATCATCAAGGACAACAACCAAATCAAATCAAATCAAATTTTATTTGTCACATACACATGGTTAGCAGATGTTAATGCGAGTGTAGCGAAATGCTTGTGCTTCTAGTTCCGACCATGCAGTAGTATCTAACAAGTAATCTAACAAAACAAAATACTGCATAGTTTCCTGAGAACGTGAAGCGAGGTGGCCATCTCTGTCGGCGCCGGAAGTCCAAACTACGCTACCATCCAGAAGGCAAGATCAGTACAGGCGCATCAAAGCTGGGACCGAGAGACTGAAAAACAGCTTCTATGTCAAGGCCATCAGACTGTTAAACAGCCATCACAGAGAGGCTGCTGCCTACATACAGACTTGAAATCATTGGCCACTCTAACAAATAGATCCCTAGTCACTTTATTAATGACAAAGTCAAAGTCACCATTATTAGTCTTCCGCATTTAACTCAACCCCTCTGAATCAGAGAGGTGCGGGGGGCTGCCTTAATTGACATCCACGTCTTCAGCGCCCGGGGAACAGTGGGGTTAACTGCCTTGTTCAGGGGCAGAACAACAGATTTTTACCTTGTCAGCTCGGGGATTTCGAACTTGCAACCCTCCGGTTACAAGTCCAACGCTCTAACCACTAGGCCACCTGCTCATCCCTGCACTACTCATCCCAGATGCATATACTGTGTTTTATACCATCCTATTGCATCTAGTCTATGCCGGTCGGTCATGGCCCATCCATATATTTATATGTACATATTCTTATTCCTTCCCTTTACTTAGATTTGTCTGTATTAGGTAGTTGTTGTGGATAACTTGTTAGATATTTCTGCATTGTCGGAACTAGAAGCACAAGCATTTCTCTACACTCGCAATAACATCTGCTAACAATATGCATGTGACCAATACAATTTGATTTGATTTTAAATAAAAGATCCCAGAAATGTTCCATACTCACAAAAATCTTATTTCGCTCCAATTTTATGCACACATTTGTTTACATCCATGTTAGTGAGCATTTCTCCTTTGCCAAGATAATCCATCCACCTGACAGGTGTGGAATATAAAGAAGCTAATCAGCATGATCAATACACAGGTGCAGCATGTGCTGGGGACAATAAAGAGCCACTCTAAAATGTTCAGTTTTGTCACACAACACAATGCCACAGATGTCTCAAGTTTTGAGGGAGTGTGCAATTGGCATGTTGACTGCAGGAATGTCCACCAGAGCTGTTGCCAGAGAATTGAATGTTCATTTCTCTACAATAAGCCGTCTCCAACTTTTAGAGAATTTGGCAGTACATCCAACCTGCTTCACAACAAGCAGACCATGTGTATGGCGTCTGTGGGCGAGCGGTTTGCTGATGTCAACGTTGTGAACAGAGTGCCCCATGGTGGTGGTGGGGTTATGTTACGGGCAGGCATAAACTGCGGACGACGAACACAATTGAATTTTATCGATGGCAATTTCAATACACAAAAATACAATGACGAGATCCTGAGGCCCATTGTGAGGCCAATTATTTTTAAGGTATCTGTGACCAACATATGCAATGTATGTATTCCCAGTCAGGTGAAATCCATAGATTAGGGCCTAATGAATTGACTAATTTTATTAACTGATTAACTGATTGTAATTCACTAAAATCTTTGAAATTGTTGCATGTTGCGTTTACATTTTTGTTGAGTATATATATAATATGCATATGATAAATATTACCCCACTAAAAGGCCCTATCTAATGGTAAAATCCATCCGCCTTAACTAGTTTAATCTTTCAAAATGCCATGTTGTTCCTGTATTAAACACTTGTTCCTTCTATTAGCATGTGGTTGTAGTTCCCTGATAGTGACGTTCTAATCTAATTGTCCTTGTCCTTGTGTCCCTCCCATGGTCGCCATTCATCCAAACCCAAGTTGCTATGGGAACGCCTGTTGCAAAGACATGAGGGATGAGTGAGCAATTGTAATGTGAGGGCTTTGTAATAACATTATGTAGGAAAGAGAGAGGGAGGGGAGGGACAGAGCGAAATAGAGAGGGGGAGAGGGAGGGGGGAGAGGGAGGGGGGTGAGAGCGAAATAGAGAGGGGGGGGGAGTGAGATGACACTGCGCAAATGACAGTGTAGCGCCAAACCTACCGGGATGATTTATGATTTCTAGAATGTTTTAATTATAGGCCCAGACTTTTCACTGTATTTTGTACAATTTGCATCGTGTTAAATATTAGCCACTACAGGTAGCCACTGTCAGTTATACCATCATACATTTATAAAGTAACTGTCACTTTAGTGATAGTTTCATTACATTTTGAATCATTCTATTACATCCTTAGTTGACTTTTCTTTCCTCTGTCATGTTAGTATGGTTGTTCCTGAGGATCGCTACCAATAGTGGATCATATTAGGCTAACATATTACAAATTGTGCAATAATTTGGAACATGTAACCTATTTGAATCGTTATGGAATGCAGCAGTTTAAACCTGCAGCCTGGCACATGTTCCACGACGACTGGACAGTTGCCATCACTGTTCTATGATTAGTGAGGATAAGTAGGGTCGATTTATAGGACTACTGGTCAACCCTATTCTACACTTTTCTCACCTTCCAATATTTCATGGATTGAACAATTTTACATGGCAACTTTCAGGATGAATCAAACCCCTGTATTTTCGATTCACCGATATATTTATTGAGTAAAGGCTCTCCAAACCAGTTTTTATTATTATTCAGAAATAAACTACATGACCAAAAGTATGCGGACACCTGCTCAGCAAACATCTCATTCCAAAATAATCTGCATTAATATGGAATTGGTCCCCCCTTTGCTGCTATAACTGCCTCCAATCTTTTGGGAAGGGTTTCCACTAGATGTTGGAACATTGCTGAGGGACTTGCTTCCGTTCAGCCTCAAGGAGAGTCCAGCAATCAATACAGGAGTAGGGAGGGAGAGAGAGAAAGATTTATACACAGTATTTACTATTTAGGATTGTTTCTCACACATACTACAGCATGAAACATTGTAGTGAATGTGTTTCTGCCTTAGGATTTACTCAGGCAAGTAACTACAGAGCTTGAAGGGTGAAAACGTATTCCACCTGTTACATGGTTAAATATCTTGAAACAATCATAATCACTAGGTGGTAATCATCACAACTTTCTTAGTCATAAACCCTCCAGCAAACAGGAAACAACAACACATTTTCTTCTTCTCCTGCCCCGTGGACAAATGAAGAATAGCATTCTTTAAAGCACCAAGTAGCTAAACCAGACACATTTCAAGGATATTTGAGGGCACAGGACATAAGAGACAGTGTCCAAAACATGTTTCTATGCATCTGACCCCACTAATAGAACACAACAAGATGAGAGAAACCAAGTCGGATTTGGGCGTTGGCTAGTCATTGTGTTTGGCCTGTGGTTAGTTGCGTTGGTGGTTCTTCCAGTCTCTCCTGCTGGCAGGGTTTGGACTGATCTGGCTGGGCTGCGGAAGGGTTGCCTCTCGTTCCTGTGTTAATTAGGCCGGCTGGTAATAAGACTTTAGTCTGATGAAGCACAAGACAGTAAGCAGCCAGGCTCAATAATCTGCACATACTGTATATTAGCCCTGCTTTGAAAACAGAGGGTGGCATGAGTGTGTGTGTGTACGCACGAGTGGGCGTGTGTGTAGGGGCCAATGAACGTCCACCATTCATCTTGTATTCTTTTTCACGCACGTACGCACGCACGCACACACGCACACACGCACACACGCACACACGCACACACACACACACACACACACAGTCTATCTTCTGTGTTGCATTTGAGTATATGCAATGACCCCATGCACAATTGACATAAATACAAATGAGTCTTAAAAAGACAGTGATAGTAATTGCAATGAGCCCAACAATTGACATAAATACAAGAGTCTTGTATAGGAGTCTATAGTGTTTCTCCTGTTGGAACCAAGTCGATGAACAAAATATGTTGTTTGCGTGACTAAACTACATAACGTGTTATCGTGTGCAATGGCGAATAGAGTCTGCAGACACACAACGCATACAGCAGCAGAACAACGTGTAGTGTTTTTAAATGAGTAACTAACACTGAAAGCTTCAGTTTACATTATTGACAAGCTATTAGCAAGTTAGACAGACAAACCATTACATTTTCCCCCATACCGAAGTCCCCACATCACGCATTGAGCTAAATGTTAACCTGTTTGAGCTAGGGGGCAGTATTTGACCGTCCCACCTAGCGCAAAGAAGTTAACTTATTACGCTATTGTTAGGTTCTAATTTATCAGAGTAAATAACTCACGGACACTAGAGAAGCTTAACCAAGTTTAATTCTTCCCAAAGGGTCTGTACAGCTGTAATTCAGACAACCAAACGTTTCTCACCATCACAGGTATATATATCCCACTTAACTACTTACGGAGTGGTGGGGCGCTAGCGGTGAAATGCAAGGCGCCAAATTCAAAATCCAAAAGTTGAATTATTAAACATTCATCTATATACAAGTGTTGCATAGTCATCAAAAGCTCTGCTTCTTGGCAATATCACAGCGTTGTCAGATTTCAAAAAGGCTTTACGGCGAAAGCACAACATTTGATTGTTTGAGGGTAGCACCTCCAATATTTCCCATTAGCATAAATTCATAAACCATCGCGGTTCACACAAAACACATTTCACAGCGAAAACAAATCCCTTACCTTTTGAAGAACTTCTGCTGAGGGCTTCCCAAGTGTCCAACGAAGACATCCAATGGTTATTTTGTTAGAAAAAGTAATTTATTATATCCATAAATCTCCGTTTGGTTGGCGCGTTATGTTCAGAAAATCCAACGTCGAATCACCAATTGAAACGTGAAGAGAACACGTTCAAATATACCTATAAACTTTTCCTAAACAAATCAAATACCAGTTAAAATGCATCCTTAGCTATCCTTTTATGAATGTTAGCGATAATATTTCACTCGGATGGTCACCTATACCTTATATAAGTAAAATAAAGTGGGGTGCGCAGCCAGACTCGCGCCTGAGAAAACTTGTTGACATCTGAGCTACCTTGACCATTTCCTGTACCTATTCGTTCTGTTTACTCCAATCTCTCTGAGTCTTTGTATATAGACTGTTGACATCTAGTGGAAGCCATAGGTACTGCAGTCTCAGTCCTAGTTACAAATGGATTCAATGGGGAGTGTGTCAAACAGAGCAATAGGTCACCAGAAACTGATTTCCGGATAGATTTTTCTCGGGTTTTCGCCTGCTAAATGAGTTCTGTTATACTCACAGACATTATGTTAACACTTTTAGAAACCTCAGAGTGTTTCCTATCCAATAGTACTAATTATGTGCATATCCTACGCCAGACTCTCCAAAACCGTCACCTCACCTGCCGCTCCCTAAGAAGTTAAGACACTCCATCACCCCCATGAAAACAGCTGATGGTCTGACTCTCTTGAAGGACCAAAACCAGATCCTGATGAGGTGGGCTGACCACTCAATCAGCATTCTCCTACAGACCACTCCATCCTGGAAGAACTGCCTCTCCGTCCACCCATTCAAGACCTCAACCATTCACCAACCTTCCAAGAGGTGTTATCAGCTATCTGTTCTCTCAAGAACAACAAGACTCCTGGCACTGACAGCATCCCGGCAGAGCTACTGAAGAAGGGAGGTTACTTCTGCACCATAACGCTTCACCAGTACATCACTGAGGTTTGGGACCGGGAGATCATCCTCCAACAGTGGTGGGATGCAAATATTGTCACCATCTATAAGAACAAGGGTGACAAGTCCATTTCCGGCAACAGCCGGGGGATATCCAAGGTGATGCTATACAGGCTGGTGAACAACATCACAGAGGAACTGCTGCCAGAGTCACAATGAGGCTTCAGAAAGAACAGGAGTACGGTCGACATGATATTCATCGCACGGCAACTCCAGGAGAAGTGCAGTGAACAACATCAGGACCTTTTCATGGCCTTTGTTGACCTCTACAAGGCCTTTGACACTGTGAGCAGGGAACTTCTATGGGGCGTTCTACTCAAATTTGTCAACATCCTTTGCCAGTTCCATGATGGGATGATAGCTCGGGTGGCCATAGGAGGTCAGGAGTCAGTGCCCTTTGGAGTAAAAATCAGTGTGAGGCTGGTGTGTGTGCTGGCACCTGTACTCTTTAACATCTTCCTCCTATGTGTCATCCAGCTTCTCCACAAGGAGCTTGAGGACAGCAGCAGTGTTGCGGTGGACTTCAGGCTGGATGGAAACCTATTCAACATCAGGCTGGATGGAAACCTATTCAACATCAGGCTGGATGGAAACCTATTGAACATCAGGCTGGATGGAAACCTATTCAACATCAGGCTGGATGGAAACCTATTCAACATCAGACTGGATGGAAACCTATTGAACATCAGCAGGCTCCAAGCAACCACCAAGGTTTGACAGAGCGGGTTCTTGAGCTGCAGTATGCTGATGACTGTGCTCTTGTGGCCCACACTCCGGAAGACCTTCAGTCCATCCTTATAGCGGCTGTGAGGGTCTATATCAGGATGGGACTGTCTATCAACAGCACCAAGACAGAGGTGGTCTGCCAATGGAGATCCAGCCCTCCACCCACCATGCCTGTATTCACCATTGAACACAAATCACTGGCAATAGTTCCGTCCTTCACAGAACTGGGCAGCATTCTTCCAAAACAGGGATAAACACTTCCACACCAAAGTTGCCGTCTATCAAGCCGTCTGCATCACCATACTTCTTTACAGCTGTGAATCCTGGGTCACTTACAGTCACCACAACAAGCAGCTTGGTGGGACCGTGTGCCCCATACAGAAATACTTGCTAAGACCAACTGCAAAAGTATGGAGGCCATGGTCACCCAACACCAACTGTAAGAGTATGGAGGCCATGGTCACCCAACACCAACTGTAAGAGTATGGAGGACATGGTCACCCAGCACCAACTGTAAGAGTATGGAGGCCATGGTCACCCAGCACCAACTGTAAGAGTATGGAGGACATGGTCACCCAACAACAACTGTAAGAGTATGGAGGCCATGGTCACCAACACCAACTGCGCTGGCTTGGGCGTGTCACTAGAATGTCTCAGGAGAGCTTGCCGCGGAAGATCCTGTATGGCCTGCTACATCTTGGCCGGCGGTCTGTAGGGGGGCAGATGAAGCACTACAAGGACCAGCTAAAAAACGTCACTGAAGAAGTGCAACATCAAACCCACAGACCTAGAGGATGCTGCTGCCAACCGTTCCACCGTGTGGCAGCTCTGCCAGAGCGGTGTACAGAGATGGGAGGAGGAGAGGAGCACAAAGAGACAGCAAAAACAGCTCAGGAGACATACAGAGAGGGAAAAAAGTATTTGATCCCCTGCTGATTTTGTACGTTTGCCAACTGACAAAGAAATGATCAGTCTATAATTTTAATGGTAGTTTTATTTGAACAGTGAGAGACAAAATAACAACAAAAAAATCCAGAAAAACGCATGTGAAAAATGTTATAAATGGAATTGCATTTTAATGAGGGAAATAAGTATTTGACCCCCTCTCAATCAGAAAGATTTCTGGCTCCCAGGTGTCTTTTTATACAGGTAACAAGCTGAGATTAGGAGCACACTCTTAAAGGGAGTGCTCCTAATCTCAGCTTGTTACCTGTATAAAAGACACCTGTCCACAGAAGCAATCAATCAATCAGATTCCAAACTCTCCACCATGGCCAAGACCAAAGAGCTCTCCAAGGAAGTCAGGGACAAGATTGTAGACCTACACAAGGCTGGAATGGGCTACAAGACCATCGCCAAGCAGCTTGGTGAGAAGGTGACAACAGTTGGTGCGATTATTCGCAAATGGAAGAAACACAAAAGAACTGTCAATCTCCCTCGGCCTGGGGCTCCATGCAAGATCTCACCTCGTGGAGTTGCAATGATCATGAGAACGGTGAGGAATCAGCCCAGAACTACACGGGAGGATCTTGTCAATGATCTCAAGGCAGCTGGGACCATAGTCACCAAGAAAACAATTGGTAACACACTACGCCGTGAAGGACTGAAATCCTGCAGCGCCCGCAAGGTCCCCCTGCTCAAGAAAGCACATATACATGCCCGTCTGAAGNGCCAATGAACATCTGAATGATTCAGAGGACATCTGGGTGAAAGTGTTGTGGTCAGATGAGATCAAAATGGAGCTCTTTGGCATCAACTCAACTCGCCGTGTTTGGAGGAGGAGGAATGCTGCCTATGACCCCAAGAACACCATCCCCACCGTCAAACATGGAGGTGGAAACATTATGCTTTGGGGGTGTTTTTCTGCTAAGGGGACAGGACAACTTCACCGCATCAAAGGGACGATGGACGGGGCCATGTACCGTCAAATCTTGGGTGAGAACCTCCTTCCCTCAGCCAGGGCATTGAAAATGGGTCGTGAATGGGTATTCCAGCATGACAATGACTCAAAACACACGGCCAAGGCAACAAAGGAGTGGCTCAAGAAGAAGCACATTAAGGTCCTGGAGTGGCTTAGCCAGTCTCCAGACCTTAATTCCATAGAAAATCTGTGGAGGGAGCTGAAGGTTTGAGTTGACAAACGTCAGCCTCGAA
Source organism: Hucho hucho (assembly GCA_003317085.1). Lineage (NCBI taxonomy): Eukaryota > Metazoa > Chordata > Actinopteri > Salmoniformes > Salmonidae > Hucho > Hucho hucho. The sequence continues at coordinate 94,949 of QNTS01005043.1, forward strand.
ACCTTAATGACTTGGAGAAGATCTGCAAAGAGGAGTGGGACAAAATCCTTCCTGAGATGTGTGCTAACCTGGTGGCCAACTACAAGAAACGTCTGACCTCTGTGATTGCCAACAAGGGTTTTGCCACTAAGTACTAAGTCACGTTTTGCAGAGGGGTCAAATACTTATTTCCCTCATTAAAATGCAATTCCATTTATAACATTTTTCACATGCGTTTTTCTGGATTTTTTTGTTGTTATTCTGTCTCTCACTGTTCAAATAAACCTACCATTAAAATTATAGACTGATCATTTCTTTGTCAGTGGGCAAACGTACAAAATCAGCAGGGGATCAAATATTTTTTTCCCTCACTGTATAGGTGTGTGTGTATAGGTGTGTCTGTATAGGTGTGTGTGTATAGGTGTGTATAGGTGTGTCTGTATAGGTGTGTGTGTGTGTGTGTGTGTGTGTGTATAGGTGTGTGTGTATAGGTGTGTGTGTATAGGTGTGTGTGTGTATAGGTGTGTAAGGAACCTATTTACCAGTGAGGTTCAGAGATATCGACTGGTAGCCTACAGTTGTACGGCATTGATGTGCTTTAGGAGAACCATTATAACATTTGTGAAATCAAAGCTATCAATAACAATGCGAGGCACGGTTAGTTATTATTAGGTTGTTCTTCTAGCCATTATTGAGCTTTCACACCCGTTCCCAAGTGGTTGTGCATTTATAGCACTCCCTTTAACACCTCTCTTCATCTGGTGTGTTTTGGTTATTTTAGTAGTCTAAAGATAAGCAATCATGATCAGTTACTTAGTTGAGACAGGAATGTTAGTGCTGGGCTGTAGCAAAAGCCTGCACGGTAAAGGAAGATGTCTGGAAGGTACACCCTGAAGTACTGTTTAGTAAAGGAAGACAGCTGGAAGGTACACCCTGAAGTACTGTTTAGTAAAGGAAGACAGCTGGAAGGTACACCCTGAAGTAGTGGTTTGTAAAGACAGCCAGAAGGTACACCCTGAAGTAGTGGTTAGCAAAGACAGCTGGAAGTCATTTTTGTGGAGAGGAGCTGTTCCATGGCAGCATCTCAGCATGGAGAATTACAACACATTTGGGTGGCTGTCAAAAGCACGCATACACGCACACACACACACACACACACACACACATACACCACACACACACACACACACGTGTGAATATTTGTGTGTGTGATAGAGTGAAAGAGAATCAATGTATGAAAATATGAAAGGGAGTGTGAGGAGCTGACAGCCATTTTCTGTCATTAGAGGAAGGAGAACATATTGATCTGTTAAGGAGAGCTGATATGGCTGACGACGTTTATGGCAATGTAGAAAATATAGACCAACCACAGGGAGAGAGAGGAACAGAGAGAGAGACATAGATATAGAGAGAGCGAGAGAGAGACAGAGATAGAGACAAATAGAGCGACAAAGACAGAGAGAGAGAGAATCTGTCAATTGTCTACTGTTTGCTGATGATCTGATGTTTCTGTCCCCAACCAAGGAGGGCCTACAGCAGCACCAAGATCCTCTGCACAGATTATGTCAGACCAGGGCCCTGACAGTAAATCTCAGTAAGACCAAAATAATGGTGTTCCAAAAAAGGTCCAGTTGCCAGGACCACAAATAGACTCCGTTGCACACAAAAAACGATACCTACCTCAGCCTAAACATCAGCGCCACAGGTAACTTCCACAAAGCTGTGAACGATCTGAGCGACAAGGCAAGAAGGGCTTTCTGCGCCATAAAAAAAAAAAACTTTAATCAGTTATATAACACACTGCTCTTTATGGTTGTGAGGTCTGGGGTCTGCTCACCAACCAAGAATTCACAACATAGGAGAAACACCAAATTGAGACTATGCATGCAGAATTCTGCAAAAATATCCTCTGTGTACAACTTAAAACACCAAATAATGCATACAGAGCAGAATTAGGCCGATACCCACTAATTATCAAAATCCAGAAAAGAGCTGTTAAACTCTACAACCACCTAAAAGGAAGCGATTCCCAAACCTTCCATAACAAAGCCATCACTTACAGAGAGATGAACCTGGAGAAGAGTCCCCTAAGCAAGCTGGTCCTGGGGCTCTGTTCACAAACACAAACAGACCCCACAGAGCCCCAGGACAGCAACACTTTGGAAATGTTGTTAGCATAATGTTAACTGTTAATTTTTTGTTGTTTATTACACTTAGTTTATTATCTATTTCCCTTGCTTTGGCAATGTAAACATTTGTTTCCCATGCCAATAAAGCCCTTTGAAATGTATAGAATTTTCAGAGAGAGAGAGAGACAGAGAGAGACAGAGAGAGAGAAAGCGAGCGAGAGAGAAAGAGACAAAGAGAGAGAGCAAGAGAGAGAGAGAGAGACATAGAGAAAAAGAGAGAGAGAGATGGTTTGTTGATGGTGGCTACCTGTGTGAACTATGGTGAGGTCATGGGATCAATCCAGGTCAATGTATCAGATTCAGATTCAGCTTTATTAGCAGGAATGACAAGACCACTGTGGCTAAAGCGAAGTGAGATAATGACATATATCCCGGTCAGCCTGATGATTTGGAATGTTTACCTATTGACACCTTGATCATACACACACACACACACACACATACAAACAAACAAACACACACAAACATACACACACACTCATGTTGGTGGTGTGTTTGAATGCGCTGGTGGTTTTTATTGTTGTTGGCTCACAGTCATGCCCAACTGAACTGTGGGGTAATTAGTCCTGCTTCACATTGACCACTCAAATGGCTATGCTGAACACACACACTTGCATATCCTGGCTCTTTATAACTTGATAGCGAAGATATTTTTTATGAAATAAATTCCTAGAATTAACATATGAACTATGTGTGTGTGTGGTGTGTGTGTGTGTGTGCATGTGTGTCTGCTTTTTTTATGAAGGAGAGAATGGACAGAATCAGTGGTGTTTATTTGATTTGTTTACATATTTTGTGTTGTTATTTTAATGTCAACACCTGCACATTGGATTTGTTTACAAATGGTTGTATTGTTGTTACATGCACATTGCTTTACTTGTGTTGCTTTTATATGCACATTTGATTTGCTTACTTAAGGTTGTGTTCATTAAAACCTGCACTAGGGAAACTTTTACCTTTCATGGCCACATGGTGCCATCTTTAATGTTCATGTTATTATTTTAATGTTTAAGGACACAAAACATGCATAGTGCTGCTAATTGTATTTGTTGTTTGTTGGTTTTCAATATAAAACTTGGTGAAATGATTTCAGTGTGTGTACTGAAATCATCAGTACTTTTTGAACATTTCCAGCACATTTTAACAATACCGCGAGAATACTGATAATACTGATAATACTGATAACCGTGATCATTTTGGTCACTATAATTGTGATTTAAATGTTCATACCGTTTCATCTCTACCGCCGACACATACACACCTATACACACACACCTACACACACACACCTATACACACACACCTGTACACACACACCTCACACACACACTTATACACACACACCTACACACACACACCTATACACACACACCTATATACAAAGCACTGCTCAGTCCTGATTATAATCCATTGCTACATACCATTACACCCATTGTAATGAAAATAAAACAGTATGCAGTGCAATGGTGCAGTGTCATGTCATCCTATGGGCTGTACTGTGTGCTATGCTGTCCCAGGCGAAGCACAGCCTCTCTCCAGGCAGCTCATTTAGGAACCCAGAGATAACATGCTCAGAAGTAGGTCAGTGGAACAAGGAGTCCAACAAACATGAAAAAATATACTCTCTATTTTACATAAACACATACACACACAAACAAACATACTTTCTTACACACCACACACACATATACAAAACACTCAGCTTTTACAAATTAGCCCAGACTCCATAATCAAACACTCTTTCACTGATACAGTATGTTGGAATGTGAGACCGACATGGGAATCAAACCTAGGTCGCCTACATCCAAAGCTGCATTAGCCAACAGACCTAAAGTCATGGCATTATCTCTGGGAGCTAACATGAGCCTTCAAGTTTCAGACAGGGTTCATCATACCAGTAGTCCATCAAACCAGCGTCACGCAGCTCTGATCTCATCATATTAGCAATGACATTCACAGCAGAACACACACCCTATAGACACCGTTGGACAGAGCAACTCTGGAAATATGAACTGATATTATACACACTTTTTGCATTCTGCTGGATATTGGAACCATGCATCAACAAACACAAATATGAATTTCAATTCAGACACTAAAATGAACTGTTTGTGAATAATACACAAACTGCAGAACACATACTCATGCCCAAACACAAACAAACAAACACAATCTGTCATGCGCTCCGCTGCCTGTGTTGTAGCGGGCCATTTGAGCTGTTGATTTGTTTCCAAACAGTGCACACGCTACACAGACTGCCATTGATCTGTCTGGGCAACATACATACATGCAGGCACACATCCACACGCAAACAGACACAGTGCTTCTGCCTCTGCATTGCTTTGCTCTTTGGGTTTTTAGGCTGAGTATCTTTAAAGCACTTTATGATGTAACAAGGGCTTTATGAAATACATTTGTTTGATTGAAATTGGACACAGACACACACAATGACACACAAGGACACTGGATAAGGCTCTGCATCACAATACGTAGCTGTAGGATTAGTGATGTTAATCAGCCAGGAGCAGCCAGCATGATGGGATACTTTTCAGGGCAATGCTGGTCATTTAATACTAAGCTCAAATATGAACATCACGTCACAAATCTTCTCTTATCTGATGAAAATTGTTATTGGCTAAATCCCTCTTAGGCCCCCAAAAACGCTTTACACACAGTCACCCGTGATACAAGTTAGTATTCCACATCCATACATGTCTGAGATTGTCGGGGGGCTGACGTGGAAATCAGCCACTAGGAGCAACAGTGAGCGCTGTTACCTTCAAGTAGGTTTTGGTTTTGCTGGGGTGTTGTGGACAAAGGTTGCAAGTTCAAATCCAGCAATAGAAAATAGCTTTTTTTATTTTAAGCCTGTTCCAAACCTTACCCCTTACCTTAACCATTCGGAGTTAACGCCTAAACTTAAGATTTCAGAGTTAATGCCTAAACTTAACCCTAACCTTCAAAATGTTGAGGTAATGCATAAACCTAACCTTAAACACTTTGAAAAATTACATTTGCAACAACTTCGAAATTTGACGTTTGAGAAACATGGATGAACGTCTCATTCTGACGTGAGACTGTGAGAGCTAGTTGTTACACAACCACAACCTCCAAAGTATGAGTCAGCAGTTTACCATTTTCTCTTTCTAATAATTTACCTTGTCATTGAGGCAATTTTTCAAAAAGCCACTTTGTGCTATCATGATGACATCATCAGTATGCGTCAGCATATTAGGAGTGTTCCCATTGGCTGTGCTGGTCCCAGTGGTAATTAGCCATTATGCTAACGCCGCAGCAATGGAAGTCACAGTTGGACCCCAGAAACTGAAGTACCATAGAGAATGGGCCCGGTATGGAGGTACTGTACACACAAGAGCATGCACGTACGCAGAAACACACACACACACACACAATAACCCCCCCCGCGAGAGAGCACTGGTGACACAGGGGAATCACACCAAGGGCTTTGTGGGGAAACACTAGCTGTCTCTCACAAAGCAGGGCCAAGTGAAGGGATGAGGGGTCAAAATGCTAACATCATACACTGAGGTCAATGGGAGATGTGTGTGTAAATTAAAGTTACAATATATCTAACCCAGGGATAGGCCTACAGTAAGCTATGATGATTCTCCATTTCCCCCTCTGTCAGGAAGAGCGATGCGTCCCATATTATCGGGCATGGAGCCTGCCTTTTGAAGCAATGTGTCATAGATTACCCTGGTGTTGTTTTGGTTTTCCGGCTAGCGGCGAGCATGTTGTGGAGTGTTTGTCACTGTCAGTCTCCAGGAAATTGAGGTGAAAGTTGAACGGTTCCTCGTTAGGCTTGGCCGACAGCAGCAGGTAGGGGCATCGTTGTGTGTGGATCTCAGGTCATATGCTGTAGAGATTAACCATGCAGAAATCTATAAATCTATAATATTCACATTCGGGTTAATAGAGGTTAGGATAAACATCCATGTAAGATAAAAGCAAGCTTGATTGATTAATCACTCATCAAATTTTATCTGTCCATAAAAGAGATACAAGAGGGGGGGCGAATATAGCATGCATTTTAAAACCCTACTCATGACAGTGTTCAACACACACGCACGCACGCACGCACGCACGCACGCACGCACACACACACACACAACCCTGGATCTGGGGCTAGACAGACCTACTAGCATCCACAATACAGCAATAACTCTAAACACCCACACCCACACCCACCCACACCCACACACACACTCACGCACGCACGCGCACAAAAACATCTGCCCCTCTCACTAACACCAGCCATGTAAAGTACTTTAGTAAAAATACATTGAAGTACTACTTAAGTCGTTTTTGGGGTTTATCAGTACTTTACTATTTATATTTTTGATTACTTTTACTTTTACTCCACTACATTCCAAAAGAAAATATGTACTTTTTACTCCATACATTTTCCCTGACAACCAAAAGTACTCGTTACTTTTATTATGCTCAGGCAGGACAGCAATATGGTCCAATTCATTCACCTATAAATATAACGTGTTGTCTTCCCTTCTGCCTCTGATCTGGCGGACTCACTAAACACAAACACTGCGTTTGTAAATGATCTGAGTGTTGGAGTGTGCCTCTGTCCATAAATACATAAAAAAACAAGAAAATCGTACCATCTGGTTTGCTTAATATAAGGAATTTGATGTAGAATATTTACTTTGACTTTTTACTTTTACTCAAGTAAGATGATTCAGTACTTTTTTCACCACTGTATTTAAGTACATTTAAAACCAGATGCTTTTAGACTTTTACTCAAGTAGTATTTTACTTGGTGACTTTCACTTTTACTTGAGTTAAGTACTTTTTCCACAACTGACTAAAACTTTGTGATAACCACACATATTAAAACCTTACTGTAAAGACGTCTGTTCACAGTTAACATTGAGACCCCAGAACTCCTAGTTGAGGCTCATTACTCTACATTACCAACACTCATCTGGGGACAAGAGATGTGTTTCTCTCTCTCTCTTTGTCCCTTTCTCTCTCTCTTTCTCTTTGTCTCTTCCTCTCTCTCCACCCCTCTCTGTGTATATACAGGGAGCCCTCCTGCATCATTAGGCCCCCTCAGCAGTAGCAGCCTGTACTGTGGATGCCTGGCAACTGAAAACAGGCTCTTTCATGTGCTGAGCTGCTGATGGACTCCCTAATTCTGTACTAATGGACGTCGCTCATTAAAAATGAATTGAGACAGGCTATAGGAGATGGTAATTACACATAGAGACAGACACCTGGTAAGGACCCTGCTTAACATCAGCCCATCTGAGGGGTCTCAGGGGGAGAGAGAGAGAGAGAGAGAGACAGGGGGATACAGAAGTAGAAGTGGAGAGAAGAGACAAAGAGAGTGACGAGAGAGAGAGCTTGAATTGAAATAAGAGAGAGAGAGATTAAATTGAATTGAATTGAGAGAGAGAGACAGAGAGAGAGAGAGAGAGACAGAGAGAGACAGAGAGAGAGGGAGAGAGACAGAGAGAGAGACAGAGAGAGACAGAGAGAGAGAGAGAGAGAGAGAGAGAGTGGTCCTTTGTAGCTCAGTTGGTAGAGCATGGCACTTGTAACGCCAGGGTTGTGGGTTTGATTGATTAAATATAGAGAGAGGCAATGGGAAGAAAGAAAGCAGACAAGAGAGGGAAAAGGGTGGCTAGATAGAGAGGAAGGGTGTGTGAGAGACATTTCCCAGCTGGAGTGAACATCCCATCCCAGAGTGATTTGTGTGATTCAATCTGAGGAGGGCAGACGGCATCGTGTTTTGAGGCTGAGGAGGGCAGACGGCATCATGTTCTGAGGCTGAGGAGAGCAGATGGCATCGTGTTTTGAGGCTGAGGAGAGCAGATGGCATTGTGGTTTGAGTCTGAGGAGGGCAGACGGCATCGTGTTTTGAGGCTGAGGAGGAGAGACGGCATCGTGTTTTGAGGCTGAGGAGGGCAGGCGGCATCGTGTTTTGAGGCTGAGGAGGAGAGACGGCATTGTGTTTTGAGGCTGAGGAGGGCAGACAGCATTGTGTTTTGAGGCTGAGGAGGGCAGACGGCATCGTGTTTTGAGGCTGAGGAGGGCAGACGGCATCGTGTTTTGAGGCTGAGGAGGGCAGACGGCATCGTGTTCTGAGGCTGAGAAGGGCAGACAGCATTGTGTTTTAAGGCTGAGGGGGGCAGACGGCATCGTGTTCTGAGGCTTTGTAAACAACAGGTGTGGACTAACAGTGAAATGCTTACTTACGGGTCCTTCCCAATAACGCAAAGAGAAAGAAAATAGAGAAAAGTAAAACACGTAATAATAAAAGTAATAATAAATACACAATAAGTAATGATAATAATAATAAGGTAGAGATGTACATATAACTAGGATTAAGTGACAGATAATAAACAGTAGCAGCAGCGTATCTGATTAGTCAAAAAAGACAAAAACAAACAATGCAGATAGTTAAATAGTTAACCAAATAGCCACCAGGTCTAACTATTGAAATACTGGGCTGTATGCATTACGTTCTGAAGTGTCTAGCAGTTGTCAAACCGAGCAGTGATGCAGCCAGTCAAGATGCTTTCAAAGGCACAGCTGTAGAACTTTTTGAGGATCTGAGGGGGGCCATGTCAAATCTTTTCAGCCTCCTGAGGAGGAAGAAGCATTGTCGTGCCCTCTTTAGCCTGTGTTGGTGTGTGTGGACTGTGATAGATCCTTAGTGATGTGGACACCGAGGAACTTGCAGCTCCCGACCTGCTCCACTACAGTCCCTTCGATGAGAATGGGGACGTGCTCGGCCCTCTGTTTCCTGTAGTCCAAGATCAGCTCCTTTGTCTTGCTGATGTTGAGGGAGAGGTTGTTGTCCTGGCACCACACTGCCAGGTCTTGGCCTCCTCCCTATAGGCTGTCTCATCGTTGTCGGTGATCAGGCCTACCATCGTCGTGTCGTCGGCAAACTTAACGATGGTGTTGGAGTCGTGCGTGGCCATGCAGTCATGGGTGAACAGGGAGTACAGGAGGGGACTAAGCACGTACCCCGGAGGGGCCCCGTATTGAGGGTCAGCGTGGCGGGTGTGTTGTTGCCTACCCTCATGACCTGGGGGCGGCCCTTCAGGAATTCCAGGATACAATTGCAGAGGGAGGTGTTCAGTCCCAGGGTCCTCAGCTTAGTGATGAGCTTGGAGAGCACTATGGTGTTGAATGCTGAGCTGTAGTCAATGAACAGCATTCTCACATAGGTGTTCCTATTGTCCAGGTGGGAAAGGACAGTGTGGAGTGCAATAGAGAGCTTCATCTGTGGATCTGTAGCCTACTGTTTATATTGTAATGCAGTCATCTCAGGTTTCATTTAAAGCATCATTTTATACTTTGCTTGTTTGTATCAATTGCAAAGAAATTGGCTACTTTGTATAAGTAGTAAACTTTGTTCTGAAGTTATCGTTGGTCACAGAGAGACAGATAAAACATGTGATTCTACGTTTAGCGTAGATCTTCTGTGGGAGGGCCAAAAATGATCTAACAAGGCACTTAGCTGTTCTATGAGTGGTCTGAGGCAGGCGTTAAATTACGAGTGTTTTAAAGTGCAATGTTAATAATGCTGCTTTTGGGAAACAGCTCTGCGATTTTAACGATGCTCCTACGAAGGTTCTAACGATAAACTAAGCCTTAAGATGCCGGGCCCTGTGCTGAAAGACATTTCAAGAGTCAGGGATGTTTATGTCACCGTGCAAAGCTAGCTTATTCCCCCCTTACAAAGAAACCAGGAAAGAAAAAAAATTCATAGAGAAAAATGATGATCAGAGAAATACTGCTGACAGGAAAAGAAAGAGATAATCAACTGAACTCCTGTCTAAGAACACTGGAAGAAAGAAAAATGTATGTGACTGAGAAGGTTACCAAGTAGGGTAGCAATAAATCCAAGTAATAAATCATTTATAATGGAATAGTAAATAGTTCATTCATATTTTATTAATCATTACGCACACATTTGTAAACATCAGTAACCTAGTTATTGTTCTATATATTTCCTTAAACATCCTGTGTTGTGTGCTTATTATTTTACCTGTGATATGTTCTAGGGTATTTTGAGACCTTAAAGACCATCAGATACTGCTGGTACAGTTGAAGTCGGAAGTTTACAAACACAAATTTCTTGTTAACAAACTAGTTTTGGCAAGTCGGTTAGGACATCTACATTGTGCATGACACAAGTAATTTTTCCAACAATTGTTTACAGACAGATTATTTCACTTATAATTCACTGTATCACAATTCCAGTGGGTCAGAAGTTTACGAACACTAACTTCACTGTGCCTTTAAACAGCTTGGAAAATTCCAGAAAATTATGTCATGGCTTTGGAAGCTTCTGCTAGGCTAATTGACATCATTTGAGTCAATTGGAGGTGTACCAGTGGATGTATTTCAAGGCCTACCTTCAAACTCAGTGCCTTTATAGACCTCCACAAGTCTGGTTCATCCTTGGGAGCAATTTCCAAACGCCTGAAGGTACTACGTTCATCTGTACAAACAATAGTACGCAAGTATAAACACCATGGGACCACGCAGCCGCCATACCGCTCAGGAAGGAGACGCGTTCTGTCTCCTAGAGATGAACGTACTTTGGTGCGAAAAGTGCAAATCAATCCCAGAACAACAGCAAAGGACTTTGTGAAGATGCTGGAGGAAACAGGTACACAAGTATCGATATCCACAGTAAAACAAGTCCTATATCGACATAACCTGAAAGGCCACTCAGCAAGGAAGAAGCCACTGCCCCAAAACCCTCATAAAAAAGCCAGACAACGGTTTGCAACTGCACATGGGGACAAAGACTGTACTTTTTGGAGAAATGTCCTCTGGTCTGATGAAACAAAAATAGAACTGTTTGGCCATATTGACCATTGTTATGTTTGGAGGAAAAAGGGGAAGGCTTGCAAGCCAAAAAACACCATCCCAACTGTGAAGCACGTGGGTGGCAGCATTATGTTGTGGGGGTGCTTTGCTGCAGGAGGAACTGGTGCACTTCACAAAATAGATGGCATCATGAGGAAGGAAAAATTATGTGGATATATTGAAGCAACATCTCAAGACCTCAGTCAGTAAGTTAAAGCTTCCAAAGTTGTGGCAAAATGGCTTAAGGACAACAAAGTCAAGGTATTGGAGTGGCCATCATAAAGCCCTGACCTCAATCCTATAGACAATTTGTGGGCAGAACTGAAAAAGCGTGTGCCAGCAAGGCCTACAAACCTGACTCAGTTACACCAGCTCTGTCAGGAGGAATGGGCCAAAATTCACCCGACTTATTGTGGGAAGCTTGTGGAAGGCTACCCAAAATGTTTGACCCAAGTTAACCAATTTAAAGGCAATGCTACCAAATACTAATTGAGTGTATGTAAACTTCTGACCCACTGGGAATGTGCTGAAATAGCTGAAATAAATAAATCATTCTCTCTACTATTATTCTGACATTTCACATTCTTAAAATAAAGTGGTGATCCTAACTGACCTAAGACAGGACATTTTTACTATGATTAAATGTCAAGAATTGTTAAAAACTGAGTTTAAATGTATTTGGCTAAGGTGTATGTAAACTTCCGACTGTATGTCTACCAATGGCATAACCATCTTTTTGTGAGAAATGACACTGGTCACTCAAAACATTTTTTAAGTATAAATAGCCCACAGCTTAGATGAGGCCATGACAAATTAATTTAAAAGGACCTATTGTTGGGTTCTAGCTTGAAATATAATTATTCATGTTACCATACTAGAACATACTGATTACTTTACATGTATAATGAATGTATATGTTGGGGTCAATGGAGGGTGGATAAGAACTAGATGTATAGAAAGTTACTGAGTGAGATAAGGGGGTGGGCAGAAAGTTATTATTAAATATCATGGCTCCTAAGGAGGGGGGATTAGGGCAACAGTCTGGTTTCAGTCACTGATAAGGTAGGATAGTCGCGGATTAGGGATGAGTGAGGAATTCAGCCCGAGATCACAGGTCAGATGGAGTGAGCAGGAACAGTCCTTTTACACACACATATACTTCCACTCCCAGGAAGGTTCTAGCATCAGAAAGGGCCATGGCTACACTAGTGAAAGGAACCAATTAAGTTCTTGACTTAGCAACAGAGATGTATTGGCTGTCTAGATGTGCAAGGAGTTGACTCCGCCTAGTAGGAGGGTATAAATATATGTGCTTGTGTAAACATGTCTTTGTCTTTGCAGCTGTATGACCCAGTATGACCCAGCTTTTCTAGCTGTCCGTGAGATTTTACTCTGTTTGTTCAGAACCTTAACATTATGTTAAACATCTTATGTATGGAGTAATGATTCATAAATGATAAATAAACTATTTACTAATCCGTTCTAAATTATTTGTTATGTTATTGTAAAGTGCTACCATGAGTACTATCGCAGCCCTTATACAACTATGAGAAGCTGTCATAACTTTTAAAAGAAGGGAATTAATTCAAAACGCAAATGAATTATAATGGAGGAGATACAGGTGAGAAGGAGTCAGACAAGATGAAAGGATGACAAATAGAGAGCGGTGATCGTTGCGTCGGGGCTGGCGTAAAAACAAACAACATACGCACAGCCGTGGAATTGTGACTGTTAATATACAGCTAATTTATATTTACACAGAACAGGGAAATGACCCAAAACAAAGGAAAACAGCATCCAGAACTAAAGCTATTAGGTAAAGCAGTGTTTTCATTGATTGGGTCATGTATTAGAAATGCAGATCCCATCACACTGGCTACTGTTTAACTGGGCTTGCAATAGAGCTACAGATGCTGTGATAAATGACCTTTAGATGTAGTTGTATTAGATGTAGAGACTCGGTGATAAATGACCTTTAGATGTGGTTGTATTAGATGTAGAGACGCAGTGCTAAATTACCTTTAGATGTGGTTGTATTAGATGTAGAGACACAGTGATAAATGACCTTTAGATGTGGTTGTACTAGAGGTAGAGAATCAGTGATAAATGACCTTTAGATGTGGTTGTATTAGATGTAGAGACTCAGTGATAAATTACCTTAAGATGTGGTTGTATTAGATGTAGAGACGCAGTGATAAATTACCTTTAGATGTGGTTGTATTAGATGTAGAGACTCAGTGATAAATGACCTTTAGATGTGGTTGTATTAGACGTAGAGACTCAGTGATAAATGACCATTAGATGTGGTTGTATTAGACGTAGAGACTCAGTGATAAATGACCTTTAGATGTGGTTGTATTAGATGTAGAGACGCAGTGATAAATGACTTTTAGATGTGGTTGAATTAGATGTAGAGAATCAGTGATAAATGACTTTTAGATGTGGTTGTATTAGATGTAGAGACTCAGTGATAAATGACCTTTATATGTGGTTGTATTAGATGTAGAGGCTCAGTGATAAATTACCTTTAGATGTGGTTGTATTAGATGTAGAAAGTCAGTGATAAATGACCTTTAGATGTGGTTGTATTAGATGTAGAGACTCAGTGATAAGTGACCTTTAGATGTGGTTGTATTAGATGTAGAGACTCAGTGATAAATGACCTTTAGATGTGGTTGTATTAGAGGTAGAGACTCAGTGATAAATGACCTTTAGATGTGGTTGTATTAGATGTAGAGACTAAGTGATAAAGGACCTTTAGATGTGGTTGTATTAGATGTAGAGACTCAGTGATAAATGACCTTTAGATGTGGTTGTATTAGATGTAGAGACTCAGTGATAAATGACCTTTAGATGTGGTTGTATTAGATGTAGATACGCAGTGATAAATGACCTTTAGATGTGGTTGTATTAGATGTAGAGACGCAGTGAAAAATGACCTTTAGATGTGGTTGTATTAGATGTAGAGACGCAGTGATAAATGACCTTTAGATGTGGTTGAATTAGATGTAGAGAATCAGTGATAAATGACCTTTAGATGTGGTTGTATTAGATGTAGAGAC
>QNTS01005044.1:93656-108285 GCA_003317085.1 Hucho hucho
ACAGGTTCTCATCAACATCGCATTGAATGTTTTCCCTTGCAATGCACCGAGGGAAATATCTCCTTGCATGGCGTATCCATCCCTGGCAGTCCTCTGCACCTATTGCCAGGCAACCAGCATTCATTGCCTCCAGGAGGGGCATCTGCTCATATGGCCGGTGATCATACACCTTCCACCTCCAAGCAGAGAAGAACTCCTCGATTGGGTTCAGAAAAGGCGAGTATGCAGGGAGGAATTGCATCATAATACGAGGCTGTGCTGCAAACCATTCATTCACAAGGCGAGAGTGGTGGAAAGCCACATTGTCCCAAATTATGACATACAGAGTCATGCCAGGCCTCAACAGCCCTCTCTCTTCGGGTGGAATCAGTATTTCTTTCAATGCATCAAGAAATGTGATGAGGCGTTCTGTATTGTATGGGCCAATAGTTGGTATGTGGCAAAGGACCCCATCATTGGAGATGGCAGCACACATGGTGATATTGGCACCCCTCTGACCTGGCACTGTGACAGTGGCCCTCTGCCCAATGATGTTCCTCCCGCGTCTCCTCACTTTACAGAGGTTGAAGCCGGCTTCATCCACAAAAATGAATTTGTGATGTGCCCCTTCAGCTTCAAGCTCCATTATTCTCTAAGAAAAAGAGAAAATTCATAAAGCAAATTATTCCAGTCGCATGTAACTATGGTAAACAAGGTATTACAATAAAAAATCTGTACCTGCACATACTGGAATCGTGCCTCCTTTACGATGTCAGAGTTTCTTTGAAATGGAACTCTGTACAGCTGCTTCATTCTGACATGGTTTCGTTTAAGGACTCGATCTATAGTTGCCAAACTCACACTGTTTATATTTCTAAATGCTCCCTGATCTGCAATTACTGCTGCCTGGATGTCACGCAGTCTGATTGCATTGTTTGCCACTACCATATCTACAATGGCAGACTCCTGTTCAATACTAAATATCTTTCCTCTGCCACCAGTGTGTGGTAATGTGTGGATTCTATAAAGTAAAAGCAAAAAGCATGTCAAAATTGACATTACTGTATGACAGTCACATAAATGGGATTGATAAAACATCTGCATTACTGTAGACACAGTTTGTTCTGCTAACAGGGCAATACAGTAAAGCTGAAATACACAGTGGTATACATTACAGTAACACTGTGAATTACCTGTTCTCATTCCGAAAAAGCCTGACAATAGATGCCACAGTGCTCCGACTCAGAATGGGCTGGACCCTTTGTCCAGCCTCTCTGAAGGACAAGCCATGATTGATGACATGGTCAATAATTGTTTCCCGAATTTCATTTGAAACTTGAGCTCGATTTCGTCCTCTTGCTGCTGCAGCTCCTCCACCACGCATACAAACTCCTCTTCCTCGGGCCCCTCTGCCATGGCCTCTTGGTCTCCTTCCGTGCCTATGGCCTCTTTGATCCATGCTTGCAAATAGCAACACAGAGGTGGCATCTTTTATAGATGGATGAGGACTGATTGCTGAGTTGTGCAAATGAGTTTCACACAGGTGCATAGAGATTTAAAATTATGCAGGTACTTTCTATCAGCTGTGAATAGATGTTTTCCTTTTGTTCAACACAGTGAATCCAATAGAGTTCGGGGTCTTTCAATGAGATCAGATGTAACTGTTTTGACAAAGGGTGTGAAAAATGTGTGAAACAAATGAAAAAGTGTTAAAACATTTGCAAGAGAAGACTTCTGCTGTGCTAAAAATGTGATGATGAAGATCAAGCGGATCTCAGTTTCATTTAGTGTGTCTTAGCAAATGAGAAAAACTGTAATTGAACAGCTTTGTATGAGAAGAAACAAAACTCGCCGCGTGTGTATGTGTGTGTGTGTGTGTGTGTGTGTGTGTGTGCGTGCGTGTGTGTGTGTGTGCGTGCGCGTGATTGAGTATAAAGATGTGCATTGGCAGGGCTAAGACAAACTGCCATGGTCGATACTTGGAGGAGAGCTGGGGTTGGAGAAAGAAGGAGGGGTGGTTCAGGACACTCGATATGTCCTCAGACTGTAGCACTGCAGCCTAGAGCCAACTCACACACACACACACACAGCCTTGCATAAGTAACCTTGAGGGGGCACACAATTCAGACCTATTCAAAATCCTATTCCCTAACCCTAACTGTAAACTGCAAACCTAAACCCTAACCCTAACCATAACCCCCTAGAAATAGCATTTCACCTTGTGGGGACTAACAAAATGTCCCCAGTTAGTCACATTTTTTGTTTGTTTACTATTAAGTATAATTAAACATATCCATACACACACACACTCCAGTCAATAGGCTGGTCAAAGTCTTTCAACACTAAGAGCACCTTTTGCAGCTCACAACATTGAGGTTGAGTGTGACATTTTTTTTAAGAATGATTCAGGAATACTTGTATCTTGTGTTTCTGCATCATTGAGATTGCCCCTAAGCACATATTCAATGTTATCCTGATCACATCCCTGTTTTATTTAATGATGCTTTTTACAGTAGGGACATTGGAATATTCTGTAAAAATGTATGATAATATTCAGTTAAAATATGCGTTGGAAGTTTAAACTTCTAGAAAGAGTATAGCAGATAGGATCTCTGTCATAGTGGCATAACAGCCATAGAGCCCCACATCGGAAGTGTCATAATACCCATAAAACCTGGCGGTCAAACAGGGAAATGGTTCGAATCGTTTTTCCACCATTCATTTTTCCCATAGGGGATTTTAGAAACACACGTGTAGGCTTACCCTGGCGTGTAAATCTCTCTCGGACAAGGTGACTTTTATCAACATATTGGGCTCTATTTACTCTCAGATTCTAAAATGCTAATTAGCATCAAAGTAGACATCATGCAAGACTACAAATCCCTGCAGGCTCCTGAACATCATCTCTAGCTGACACCTTTACCAACAGGTATTGTGTCAAGTTAAAACTTGCACAAGACAGTTCACAGAATTGTCCATTTAAATAAATGTAGCCAATTTATTCATTACTACATTTAACTAACAATAGATAGTTAATCCAGAGATTCTTACCTTTGCCTCGATTCGGCAGTCTCGTCCAGATCATCATGGCATTTGTAGTTCTTTATGATAGCTACATTAGCAGCTAATTAGCATTTCATTTTTGGGGGGTAAATACAGGTCACCTTGTACTATAGAGATTTACACAGTTACACAAAGCGTCACACCACGGTAAGCCTACACGAAACACAGCCCTTATTTTAAGTGTTTCTAAAATGTATGGTGGAAAATGGGAAAAATGTATGGTGGAAAATGAGAAAATGTATGGTGGAAAATGAGAAAAATGTATGGTGGAAAATGGGAAAAATGTATGGTGGAAAATGGGAAAAATGTATGGTGGAAAATGGGAAAAATGTATGGTGGAAAATTAGAAAAATGTATGGTGGAAAATGAGAAAAATGTATGGTGGAAAATGATTGGAACCATTTCTTTGTTTGACCATTAGGTTTTATGGGTATTATGACTCATAATGTGGACTCTATGCATCGACCTGACATGCATCGACAAGCACTCTGTCATGTCCATGTCTGTCTCTAAATGAGCCAAGAGCACCGGAATGACCGTCTTTAAACCCTAACCTCAACCACACTGCTAACCTTATGCCTAACCCTAACCTACCAAAAAACACATTTTTGTTTTCATACATTTTTACGATAGAGACAATTTTGACTTTGTGCCTGTGCTATTTAGTGGAAACCAAACGGAATGCTCGTGAGATGCCACACAGGTTGCCACAGAAACGTTGGAATTGAGCATGCTCACTGGAAAGGACCGGAGTGATGTCATCAGGAACGGACAGGTTTAATTTCACTCAGCGCCATGGCGACACTCCCAGGAGTTATCAGTCTCACCTGTCAGGCTAGAGTATCTCTCTCTCTGTCTCTCACACACTCTCTCTCTCTCCTCTCTCTTTCCCTCCCTATCTCCCTCTCTCCCTCTTTCTCTCTCTTTCTCCCTCTATTTCTCTCTCTCTTTACCGCTCTCTCGTTCTCCTTCTCTCTCTCTCTTTCTCCCCACCTCTCTCTCCCTCTCTCTATCTCTCTCTATCTATCTCACAGCCCAACAGAGATTTCAGTTGATCAATAAACATCTCAGCTTTCAATCGGATATAACTAGGGCCAAGAGACCACAGGGTGTGTGTGTGTGTGTGTGTGTGTGTGTGTGTGTTTGTGTAGCCATTTGTTTTGACTGTATAGATGGCTGTGCATGCCTCTCTCTCTCTCTCATCAGAACAGAATGTGGAGATTCATACTTTGATATTTAAATGAGTTGCAGGCCCCATTTCTGACTGGAATATCTGCTCTATTCTCCATGTACTAATTTAACCATCATACACACACACCCACACACACACAAACACCATCACGTATGCCATACCTACACTTCTAAAGACATGATGGGGGAAGAGGAGGAGGCGGAAAGGAGCTTTATATACCCAACAACAACAGGGGGAATGAAAAGAGAGAAACAGAGAGAGAAGGAGAGGCGGTGGGGAGAGAGGACACAGTGAAAAGGGGGATTTACAGCTGCATCTTCATTTGACAAACACTGAAGTGTACTGAACAGTAAACACATACACACAAGGATATGAAATGGGCTCTAAAGAATCTTGCAGACAGTAATTAGATAAATAAATGTACTGACTACAAACACTGATAGTCAAACTGATATATACCAATATACATGTATAAACACACACAATCATATTTGTGCCTTTAAAGAACACATCTTTAAAATAATACATTATTTAAAGAACACATTATTTAAAGAACACATTATTTAAAGGCCAAGTGCAGTTAAAAACTATGAGGTTGGAATAGTGCTGTGAAATTGTAGAAAAATTATTATAAGGCCCTTTTAGTGTAAGAGCTGTTTGAGAAGACCGCCTGAATTTCTCCCTGTTTGGGTGGGATGGAGTTTTGGCCTGCCTGGAGACATCACCAGGCGATAAATTAGTTAAAAGACCAATAAGAGAGTTCAAAACCTCTCTGCCAATAACAAATAGTTTTCAGTTTTCCCTTCCCCACTCAGGCCACTCCCAGACAGTCCTAACAATATTCTTGTTTGAGAAAAGGCTCTTTGTTAAGAAGCATTTCTTTGACCATTTTAATTGAAAACAGTCACAGTAAGGTACTTAACTGTTACTACTAAATTATTTGATATTAAGATAATTCAAAAAATGGTTTCATTAGACCTTCAACAGTCAATGATGATGAATTAACGAAATGTGACATCTCCTGACCACAGGAAGCTGGTGGCACAGTAATTAGGGAGGACGGCTCGTGGTAATGGCTAGAGCGGAATTAGTGGAAGGGCATCAAATGCATCAAACAAATGGTTTTCATGTGGTTGGTGCCATTCCATTTGCTCTGTTAATGAGCCGTCCTCCCCTGCTGTGCTCCTGACATACCTTACACACATGCATGCCTCACATACAAGGCTCCAACCACCAACACAGTCAAACATAAACGTTCACACCCGTGCACATTCCTATGTATGACCATCACACTAGCCATCCGTGGCTCTATCAATGAATGCTGACAACCAATTCCCCTTGTACTTGTGTGTGTGTCGTTGTGTGTGTGTGTCTGTGTGTCCATCCATGACTGTATCACTGAATGCTGACAGCCAGTTAGCCCTTTTACATGCGTGTCATTGTACCTTAGAGCCACAGGTCACAATCCTGTAGACCAGGTCACACGAGTGTTAGCCCCTTGCTGTGTGGGGTTCAAGAACACACACTGCGAACACACGCATTATAAGCACACAGACAAACACACACTGCAAACAGACGGTACACACACACTGTGAACACACACATACACACACGTTACAGGGACAGTTCTATGAACCGGGCCATTCTGTGTGTAATGTACAGTATGTCTGTGGATTACCTCACTTTGGTCCAGAGGGATTTGCCTGTAAAGCCTGATCTCTTTGTCTAACACTGGAATGCACTGGGACAGAGATGCCTGACCGGGGCACGTGTGTGTGGGTGGGTGTGTGGGTGAGTAGTTGGATGGGTTGGTGTTTGGTAAGTGTGAATGTCAAGGATGGGAAGTTTGAGTGTGTGTATGTCGGTGTGTGTGTGCAACTTACTAGTTTACAGTGATTTGGGGACACAGGACTGGAGTTTTATAAATGTCATCTGTTTTAGTCTACAATACCAAACACATCATCCTTCCTCATATCCTTCAACTGCAAATAAACAACATACAGCACCTACTGTACTTGGTCTTGTTATTGCCTAGGTTACATGGTGTCTATTAAGAGCCGCCGGAGGCCTCTTCCTCACATCCACTCTGCAGACTGGGGCGTCCACATGCAGGCCGAGAGACAGGCCATCAACTTTGTGGTCCAAGGTAGTGTGGAGGGGAGAGGTGTGTGTGTGTGTATGTAACAGTATAGCTTCCATCCCTCTCCTCACCCCTACTTGGGCTCGAACCAGGGACTCTCTGCACACATCAACAACTGCCTCCCACGAAGCATTGTTACCCATCGCTCCACAAAAGCCGCGGCCCTTGCAGAGCAAGGGGAACAGCTACTTCAAGGTCTCAGAGCGAGTGACGTCACCGATTGAAACGCTATTAGCGCGCACCCCGCTAACTAGCTAGCCATTTCACACCGGTTACATGTACATGTGAGCTTGAGAGTGAGTGTGTGTGTGTTAACCTCTCTCCTGTCTATCTCCTTTCTCTAGCTGCCATGATCCGTAACTTTTCACAAGTCTCATCCTTCAGCTCTCTCTCTGCCAGGTTAGACCAAGTATGTATCCCAAATGGCGCCGTATTCACTATATAGTGCACTACTTTTGACCAGGGCCCATAGGGTTCTCATCAAAAGTAGTGCACTATGTGGGGAATAGTGTGTAATTTGTCATTTTTCCTCCTCACTCAGCCGTCTCTTCCTCCTCCTATTCTCCCTAAAATAATGGGCAGTTTTCATTTCGGAATTGACTTTCAATTTATCTTCTGAGTTAAAATTGAATCTACCAACCCTGCTGCCAAGATTCTCTCTCCTTTCCCTCTCTCTCTCTCTCCCTCCCTTTCTCCCTCTCTTCCTCTACCTCCCTCTCTCGATCTCTTTCCCTCCCTCAAAGCACTCTTCCTCTATCAATCCCTCCCTCCCTCCCAATCATAGCTCAAGGTCATCCAGCCACTCCTGCATCATCCACATCATTCACGTACCTCCTCTCCGTAGAGTTATCACATCCTAAACCACTAATCTCTCTCTTTACCCTTAGTGCTTTCTCTGACACAACCAACTCTGTCTTCCCTAACCTCTCGCTCTCCCTCTCCCTCCTCACTTATCATCTCTCTCTGTCTTTAATTTTCTCAATTGCTAGTCTTCTTCTCTTCCATTATCTGTCTCTCTTTCTCTCACAAACACTTTTTCTTGTCACCTTTGTTTATGTCTCTCTCTAACTAAATCAAATCAAGGTTTATTGGTTGCATACACAGTGTAGCAGATGTTATAGTGGGTGCAGCGTGACTGTGTTACTGTCTATCCTTCCACGGAGTGTACAAAACATTATGAACACCGGCACTCTCCATGACATAGACTGACCAGGTGAATCCAGGTGAAAGCTATGGTCCCTTATTGATGTTACCTGTTACATCCACTTCAATCAGTATAGATCAGGTATTCCCAAACTGGGGAGCAATGCCGTCAGGGGTACGCCAAATAAAAATGTGATTCACATTTAAAAAAGTAAACCACATATTTTTTTTCACATTTTCAAACAGTCCATTGATATTTTCCAACGGGGCTATACATTTGGGTGAGGTTTTTTTCTCGCCTGAGTAGCCTCGTTTTACAGCCAAAAATAAATTAAACCATCTATTGTTCAGCGAAATAACAACACAATGTCAAATACAGGTAGCCTTGTCAAATAATGAACATCCAATCACATTAACCGTTACTCTCTCGCGCAGATGACACGAACAACTGGATTCGTTATCCTTTTCATGCCCTGCTTCCAGTCCACTTATCGATATCTGAACAAGAGAGCCTCATCGAAATTGCAACAAGTGGTTCTGTGAAAATTGAATTTAATCAGAAGCCACTACCAGATTTCTGGACTGGGCTGCACTCAGAGTATCCTGCCTTGACAAATCACACTGTTAAGACACTGATGCCCTTTGCAACCACGTACCTATGTGAGAGTGGATTCTCGGCCCTCACTAGCATGAATACTAAATACAGGAACAGACTGTGTGTGGAAAATGATTTAAGACTGAGACTCTCTCCAATTCAACCCAACATTGCAGAGTTTCAAGCACACCCTTGTCATTAACATCTCTCTCCCTCTCTTCCTGAGTCACTCTCTTCTCTACCTCACTTTCTCTCTTACTCTCTTTCACTCTGGCTCTCAATCCCTCTTCTCTGCATCGTTGTGCTGCATTCCCATCGCTATGGAAACCAGGCTGCTGCAGCTCCTCCAAGCTCCCAATTCTCTCCCTCTCTTCCCTCTCTCTTTACCATCCGTATCCGGGGGAAACTGCAGGAGCCTCTGACTTGAACATATTAGTTTATCTTTTTTTTTCACCCTCCCTCCGTTTTGTGGAATTGTAGTCCTCTCTTCACATTCTTCTGTTCTCTACCCTTTCGTTTAGAACCTTGCCTTGGTTTATGTGTTTCGTCGTTTATATTTTCCAACAGGGCTATACATTTGGGTGATGATTTTTTCTCGCCTGAGCAGCCTTGTTTCACTGCCCCCCAAAAAATAACAACACAATGTCAAATACAGGTAGCCTAGTCAAATAATTAACATCCAATCACATTAACCGTTACTCTATCACAGGAATTCCACTAACGGTCCGTTTGTAGCCAAATGTAGCTGCTGCTCATTCCGTTTGCTCGAAAATTGATAAATGGTTAAAAAAAGTATGGCCTGCGTCCATAGAGACACATACAATCTCTACTGGTATTACTGCTACTACCAGCAGTACTACACCTGCACCTGTCGACGACACAAGTTGTTCTGATTCCATGAGCACATCCAATGCTAGCATCAGTAATTCTACATTTGTTGTTAGCGCAGCTAGCATGGACACTGACAGTTGTGAATCTGATGCAGCCGAAGAGCTACTGCCCCCTTACCCGGGAAAGCACCTAACAACAGACAGGGACATTGGACCATCGAAGAGGCGCAAATATGATGAGAACTACATTGTTTTGGGGTTCACTTATATTGGGAGTAGTGCCTTCCCTCAGCCACAGTGTGTTATATGTGCAAAAGTACTATCTCACAACTCAATGAAACCTTCACTCTTGCGCAGACATTTAGAAACAAAACATGCCAATACGTTTTTTGAGCGAGAATTAAGACGACTTTCGAGTAGTAAGACATGTATAAAAGCAAGAGAAACCATTAATAAGAAGGGGCTAGAAGCGTCTTATATGGTGAGCTACCGAGAGGCTAGGACAGGCAAGCCCCATACTATTGTGGAGGACTTGATTCTTCCTGCTGCCGCGGATATGGCTGGGACAAAGCTGGGGGAAAAGGCCAAAAAAACTATACAGACAATGCCTTCATGATGTTCGCTTCATCATTCTATGCGTCACTGCTGGATGAGTCGACAGACGTGGCGGGCCTGGCACAGCTCCTGGTATATTTCCGTTATGTTTATGGGGGGTCAATTAATTAAGGAAGACATCCTCTTCTGCAAACCACTGGAAACCAGGACTACAGGAGAGGATATTTCTAAAGTACTGGACAGCTTTGTGACATCAAAAGGACTTTGGTGGTCAAGATGTGTTGGTATCTGTACTGATGGCGCAAAAGCCATGACAGGGAGACATAGTGGAGTGGTAATACGCTTGCAAGCAGTTGCTCCCGACGCCACTTGGGTACACTGCAGCATCCACCGAGAGGCTCTTGCTGCCAAGGGAATGCCTGACAGCTTGAAAGAAATTGTCACGACTTCCGCCGAAGTCGGTCCCTCTCCTTGCTCGGGCGGCGTTTGGCGGTCGACGTCACCGGTTTTCTAGCCATTGCCGATCCACTTTCATGTTCCATTGTTTTTGTCTTGTTTAACACACCTGGTTTCAATCCCACAATTACTTGTTCATTATTTAACCGTCTGTTCCCCCATGTTTGTTTGTGAGTGATTGTTTGTTTGTATGTAATACGGTCCTATGTTTGTGGGCTCGCTATTTAAGAGTTGTATTGTTTGCAGCACACTACCATGTTGCAACGTCTGGGCACCGCCATGGATCGCGTGCTGCAGACGATGGATCGATGGGAGAGAGAAGGAGGTCTGCCAGCGTCTCCACCAGCCCCACTTTCCATCCCTCCTTCACCTGGTCCCAGCGGGATTCGGCTCGCGCACCCGAGGGAGTATGATGGGATGGCTGCCGGATGCCAGGGGTTCCTACTCCAGCTGGAACTCTACCTGGCGACCGTCCACTCGGCTCCATCGGGACGTGAGAGTGTGTCCGCCCTCGTCTCCTGCCTATCAGGCAAAGCCCTGGAGTGGGCCAACGCCGTATGGAGTGAAGGAGACGCGGCGTTGGACCATTACGCAGAGTTCTGTTCCATCTGAGGCAGGGGACGAGGAGCGCGCAGGATTTCGCTTTGGACTTCCGGACTCTGGCCGCCAGTGCGGGATGGAACGACAGGGCCCTGATCGATCACTACCGGTGCAGTCTGCGCGAGGACGTCCGTCGGGAGTTGGCCTGCCGAGACACCACCCTCACATTGGACCAGCTGGCGGACCTGTCCATCCGGCTGGACAACCTGCTGGCTACCCGCAGACGTCCGGATCGGGGCCTGTCAGTTCCATCCCCCAGAATGCCCATGGAGCTGGGAGGTGCTGCGCTTAGGGCGACTGGAGGAGGGGCCATTCCCTTCACCATCTGTGGCCGCAGAGGGCACACTGCTGGTCGGTGCTGGGGGGGTTCCTCAGGGAGTCGAGGTAGCAGGCAGGGCACTATCGTGTCACCCCAGGTGAGTCGGCACCAGGCTCACCCAGACCCCCCTGATGCTCACATGTATGTGTTTATTACATTTCCTGAGTTTTCCCCACATTCCCAGCCTAAGGCACTCGTAGATTCAGGCGCAGCTGGGAATTTTATTTTGCCCATAGTTTAGGGATCCCCATTGTTCCTGTGGATATGCCCTTCCCTGTGCACGCCCTAGATAGTCGACCATTAGGGTCAGGGCTGATTAGGGAGGCCACCGCTCCACTAGACATGGTTACGCAGGAGGGTCACAAGGAGAGAATCAGTCTCTTTCTTATTGATTCTCCTGCGTTTCCCGTGTTGCTGGGTCTACCCTGGTTGGCCTGTCATGACCCCACCATTTCGTGGCAACAGAGGGCTCTCAAGGGGTAGTCACAAAAGTGCTCGGGGAGGTGTGTAGGGGTTTCCATCGGTGCGACTACGGTGGAAAGTCCAGACCAGGTCTCCATCGAGCGCATCCCCTCAGAATATGCCGATTTGGCTCTCGCCTTCTGTAAGAAGAAGGCGACTCAATTACCACCCCATCGACGGGGGGATTGTGCGATAAATCTAATGGTAGACGCAGCACTTCCCAGGACTCATGTGTATCCTCTGTCACAGGAGGAGACGGCGGCTATGGAGACATATGTCTCCGAATCCCTGGGGCAGGGATACATTCGGCCCTCCACTTCACCTGCCTTCTCGAGTTTCTTTTTTGTGAAGAAGAAGGATGGAGGTCTGCGCCCGTGTATTGACTATTGGGGAATCAATCAGATCACTGTGAGGTACAGCTACCCGCTGCCTCTTACAGCCAGTGCGATAGAGTCAATGCACGGGGCGTGCTTCTTCAAAAAATTGGATCTCAGGAGTGCTTATAACCTGGTGCGTATCCGGGAGGGGGACGAGTGGAAGACGGCATTTAGTACCACCTCAGGGCACTATGAGTACCTCGTCATGCCGTACGGGTTGACGAATGCTCCATCAGTCAGGTAGCGGCTCCCATTACCTCACTGCTGAAGGGGGGACCGGTGCGACTGCAGTGGTCGGCTGAGGCGGACAGGGCTTTTGCTCACCTGAAGGCTCTGTTTACCTCGGCTCCCATGCTGGCTCATCCGGATCCCTCTTTGGCATTCATAGTAGAGGTGGACGCGTCCGAGGCTGGGATAGGAGCCGTGCTCTCTCAGCGCTCCGGTAAGCCACCAAAGCTCTGCCCCTGTGCTTTTTTTTCAAAGAAGCCCAGCGGAGCGAAACTATGATGTGGGGGACCGGGAGTTGTTGGCTGTAGTCAAGGCTCTGAAGGCGTGGAGACATTGGCTTGAGGGGGCTAAACACCCTTTTCTCATCTGGACTGACCACCGTAATCTAGAGTACATCCGGGCGGCGAAGAGACTGAACCCTCATCAGGCAAGGTGGGCCATGTTCTTTACCCGTTTTGTTTTCACCCTGTCCTACAGACCAGGTTCCCAGAACGCTAAGGCAGACGCACTGTCCAGGATGTATGACACGGAGGAGCGGTCCATAGATCACACTCCCATACTCCCGGCCTCTTGCCTTTTGGCACCGGTAGTGTGGGAGCTGGACGCGGACATCGAGTGGGCATTACGTACAGAGCCCACTCCCTCTCAGTGTCCAGCTGGGCGTCTGTACGTTCCGTCTGCTGTCCGCGACCGGTTGATCTATTGGGCCCACACGTCACCCTCCTCTGGTCATCCTGGCATCGGTCGGACAGTGCGCTGTCTTAGTGGGAAGTACTGGTGGTCCACCTTGGCCAAGGACATGAGGGTTTATGTTTCCTCCTGCTCGGTGTGCGCCCAGTGCAAGGCTCCTAGGCACCTGCCCAGAGGGAAGTTACAACCCCTACCCGTTCCACAACGGCCGTGGTCGCACCTGTCAGTGGACTTCCTGACTGATCTTCCTCCCTCACAGGGCAACACCACGATCCTGGTCGTTGTGGATCGGTTTTCTAAGTCCTGCCGTCTCCTACCTTTGCCCGGTCTCCCTACGGCCCTACAGACTGCGGACACCTTGTTCACACACGTCTTCCAGCACTACGGGGTGCCTGAGGATATAGTCTCTGATCGGGGTCCCCAGTTCACGTCCAGGGTATGGAGGGCATTTATGGAGCGTCTGGGGGTCTTGGTCAGCCTCACCTCAGGTTTTCACCCCGAGAGTAACGGGCAGGTGGAGAGAGTGAACCAGGATGTGGGTAGGTTTCTGCGGTCATATTGCCAGGACCGGCCGGGGGAGTGGGCGGCGTTCATCCCATGGGCAGAGATGGCCCAAAACTCACTCCGCCACTCCTCCACTAACCTCTCTCCCTTCCAGTGTGTACTGGGGTACCTTGGCATCAGAGCTAGATCGAGGCTCCTGCGGTGAAAGAATTGTTTAAGCGCTCGGAGGAGACCTGGGACGCCGCCGATGTGCACCTGCAGTGAGGCGGCAGAAGGTGAGCGCCGACCGCCACCCCAGTGAGGCCCCGGTGTTCGCACCGGGGGACTGGGTCTGGCTCTCGACCCGAAACCTGCCCCTCCGCCTGCCCTGCCGGAAGCTGGGTCCGCGGTTTGTGGGGCCATTCAAAGTCCTGAGGAGACTGAACGAGGTATGCTACAGGTTACAGCGTCCCTCAGATTACCGTATTAATCCCTCGTTCCATGTGTCTCTCCTCAGGCCGGTGGTGGCTGGTCCACTCCAGGAGTCTGAGGTGCGGGAGGTTCCTCCGCCCCCTCTGAATATCGAGGGGGCCCCGGCGTATACTGTTCGAGCCATCCTGGACTCGAGGCGTCGGAGGAGGGGCCTTCAGTACCTCGTGGAGTGGGAGGGGTACGGTCCGGAGGAGAGATACTGGGTGCCGGTGGAGGACGTTCTGGACCCTTTGTTGCTGCGGGAGTTCCACCGTCTCCATCCGGATCGCCCTGCGCCTCGTCCTCCGGGTCGTCCCCGAAACCGGTGTCGGCACGCTGCTGGAGCCACGCGTCAAGGGGGGGGGGGGTACTGTCACGACTTCTGCCGAAGTTGGTCCCTCTCCTTGCTCGGGCAGCGTTCGGCAGTCGACGTCACCGGTTTTCTAGCCATTGCCGATCCACTTTTCATGTTCCATTGTTTTTGTATTGCTTTACACACCTGGTTTCAATCCCACAATTACTTGTTCATTATTTAACCCTCTGTTCCCCCATGTTTGTTTGTGAGTGATTGTTTGTATGTAATACGGTCCTATGTTTGTGGGCTCGCTATTTAAGAGTTGTATTGTTTGTGAATAATTTGAGTAAATACATTTATTGCTCAATTCTGCTGTCCTGCGGCCTGACTCCTCTTCACCAGCTTCACACAGGACTTATTACAGAAATGTTGGAAACTACAGTGAAAATGGTTAACTTTGTTAACGCAGTGCCCCTGAATTATTGTGTATTTTCTACACCATGCAATGATATGGGCAGCGACCATGTAACGATTTTACAACATACAGAAGTGCACTGGTTATCAAGGGGCAAAGTATTGACACATTTTTTTTAATAGAGAGATGAGCTTAAAGTTTTCTTTACTGACCATCGTTTTCACTTGTCTGACCGCTTGCATGATGACGGGTTTCTCACACGACTGGCCTATCTAGGTGATGCTTTTTCTCACCTGAATGATCTGAGTCTAGGATTACAGGGACTCTCCGCAACTA
>QNTS01005045.1:0-19915 GCA_003317085.1 Hucho hucho
ATACCCCTTGACTTAATCCACTTTTTGTCATGTTACAGCCTGAATTCAAAATTTATAAAAAATTATATTTCTTACCCATCCACACACAATAAACCAAAATCACAAAGTGAAAACATGTTGTTAGACTTTTTGCAAATGTATTAAAACCTTAATATATAGATATTTAATTTACATAAGTATTCACACCCTTGAGTCAATATAGAAGCAACTTTGGCAGCGATTACAGCTGTGAGTCAGCTAAGAGCTTTCCTCACTTGAATTGTACAATATTTGCCCATTATTCCTTTTGAAATTCTTCAAGCTCTGTCAAGTTGGTTGTTGATCATTGCTAGACTGCCATTTTCAAGCCTTGCTGTAGATTTTCAAGCAAATATAAGTCGGAACTTTAACTAGGCCGCTCAGAAACATTCAATATCGTCTTGGTAAGCAACTCCAGTGTAGATTTGCCCTTGTGCTTTAGATTATTGTCCTGCTGAAAGTTGAATTTGTTTCCCAGTGTCTGTTGAAAAGCAGACTAAATCAGGCTTTCCTCTAGGATGTTGCCTGTGCTTAGCTCCATTCAGTTAATTTTTATTTAAAAAAAACTCCCAAGCATACCCATAACATGATGCAGCCACCACCATGCTTGAAAATACAAATACAATGATGTGTTGTGTTGGATTTTCCCCAAACCTATCGCTTTTTATTCAGGACAAAAAGTAAATTTATTTGACACATTTTTACTTAAGTGCCTTGTTCCAAACAGGATGCATGTTTTGGAATATTAGTGTTTCCTTCTTTTCACTGTGTCATTTAGGTTAGCATGGTAGAGTAACTACAATGTTGTTTTTCCATCCTCAGTTCTTTCATACCACTACCATTAACTTCCCGGTGTCCTTTTCTCTGTGTCCTTTCCACGGGACGGTTGCGCTAACGTAGGCTAATGCGATTAGCATGAGGTTGTAAGTAACAAGAAAATTTCCCAGGACATAGACATGTCTGATATTGGCAGAAAGCTTAAATTCTTGCTAATCTAACTGCACTG
Organism: Hucho hucho; assembly: GCA_003317085.1. Classification (NCBI taxonomy): domain Eukaryota; kingdom Metazoa; phylum Chordata; class Actinopteri; order Salmoniformes; family Salmonidae; genus Hucho; species Hucho hucho. The sequence goes on from QNTS01005045.1 coordinate 1,025, forward strand.
CCAATTTACAGTAGCTATTACAGTGAAAGAATACCATGTTATTGTTAACTTAACTTTGCACATACACTGCTGCCATCTAGTGACCAAATCTAAATTGCAGCTGGGCTGGAATAATACATTATGGCCTTTCTCTTGCATTTCAAAGACGATGGTAAAAAAAAAAAACGGTTGGTTTTTTCTTTGTACTATCTTTTACCAGATCTATTGTATTATATTCACCTACATTCCTTTCACATTTCCACAAACGTCAAAGTGTTTCCTTTCAAATGGTACAAAGAATCTGCATATCCTTGCTTCAGGGCCTGAGTTACATGCAGTTAGATTTGGGTATGTCATTTAGGCAAAAAAAAATTAAAAGGGGCGGATCCTTAAGAGGTTAAACTCTGTAACTGTTTTTAAAATCACAATTGGCTCATTGTGAAATCCCTGAGCAGTTTAGTTTTCTCTGGCAAAGGAGTAAGGAAGGACGCGTGTATCTTTGTAGTGACTGGATGTATTGATTCACCATTCAAAGCCTAATTAATAACTTCATCATGCTCAAAGGTGTCTAGTTTCAGCGTCTATATTCAGCGTCTAGTTTAAAAACATTGTTTCTCTTCTACCAATCGGTGCCCTACTTTGCTAGGCATAGAAAAACCTCCCTGGTCTTTGTGGTTGAGTCTGTGCTTGAAATGCACTATTCGATTGAGGGACCTTACAGATAATTGTATGTGTGGGGTACAGAGATTCATATTAACCACTATTATTGAGCACAGAATGATTCCATGAAACTTAATGTGATTTGTTAAGCACATTTTTACTACTGAGGTTATTTAGGCTTGCCAAAACAAAGGGGTTGAATACTTATTGACTCGACATTTCACCTGTTCATTTTTTATTCATTTGTGAAAAGTAAGGGAAGACCCACCTGAAATGGACAAAAATGAATTGCAACTTATTGACATTGTACGAAACATATACACATTCGAAAAGAGTGCCCTAATGGACGGCAGATCAATCAAAGCTGATGGCAAGTGGCATATGGCAAATATCAATTGTAATACCCCAAAATTACAAAAGATGGCGAGCGCGCTCCACCGTAGATTTTCATATTGCATATTGACATAAAGTCAAATTTGAAAAATTCCCCCCAAAATTCAGCTTTTCTTGTTTATAACACATATATAACAACCATATGAACATACCTTTGTCTTATTTTATTGAGTTGTACTTTGACGTGAAGCTGTCAAATTAGCGCTCTATTACTGTTTTTGACCTTTAATCCCAGAAAATGGGCCTTAACTCAAAAACGTGAGTCCTCGACGCCATCTTGTTTCGGGGCTAAAAGCCCATTTGGCCAAACCCATGCTCACCGAGTTTCGTCTTCGAAGTCTTTTCCGTTTAGGAGAAATAGCCATTTCATTTTGGTGTATGTTTTGTACATTTGCAATAAGAAGCCATTCGCTATCTGGTGGAACATTTCGGAAGGGCGAAAAAATGACAATTAATTTTTTTTTTTAAATAAACGGACACCGAATGTCCGAGAGACTTCGTTCGATGACTTCCCGGAAGATCGGGCCGTGCCCCACGGCCGTCCACCTATTTTAAAAACGTTTGCGGACATCTTGTAAGGGACCGTACATTTGCAATATGGTGATTCCCATCAATCATACGGCAAATGCCGAAAAGTGCCCTTCATTTAAGAAATCACTTTGACAGTATGTGGTATTGTGTGTAGATCAGTGACACAAAATATAAATTTAATCAATTTTAAATTCAGGCTGTAACGCAAAAAATGTGGAAAAAGTAAAGCGGTGTGAATACTTTACATTCGGACAGTATTCAGACCCCATGACTTTTTCCACATTTTGTTACGTTACAAACGTATTCTAAATAGTTTTTTTCCCCCCTCATCAATCTACACACAATTACCCATAATGACAAAGCAAAAATAGGTTTTTAGAATTTTTTTAAATACTGAAATATAACATTTACATAAGTACTCAGACCCCTTACTCAGCACTTTGTTGAAGCACCTTTGGAAGCGATTACAGTTTTGTTGGGTATGACGCTGCAAGCTTGGCACACCTGTATTTGGGGAGGTTCTCCCATTCTTCTCTGCAGATCCTCTCAAGCTCTGTCAGGTTGGATGGGGAGCGTTGCTGCACAGCTATTTTCAGGTCTCTCCAGAGATGTTCAATTAGGTTCAAGTCTGGGCTCTGGCTAGGCCACTCAAGGACATTCAGAGACTTGTCCCGAAGCCACTCCTGTGTTGTCTTGGCTGTGTGCTTAGGGTCAGTGTCCTGTTGGAAGGTGAACCTTCGCCTGGCCCCACTCCCATAAATGCCAGATTTGTGGAGTGCTGTAAAGATGGTTGTTCTTCTGGAAGGTTCTCTCATCTCCACATAGGGACTCTGGAGCTCTGTCAGTGACCATCGGGTTCTTGGTCAATTCCTTCGACTTCATGGCTTGGTTTTTGCTCTGATGCACTATCAAATGTGGGACCTTATATAGACTGGTGTGTACCTTTCCAAATCATGTCCAATCAATTGAATTTACCACAGGTGGACTCCAATAAAGTTGTAGAAACATCTCAAGGATGATCAATGGAAACATGATGCACCCAACCTCAATTTCGTGTCTCATAGCAAAGTGTCTGAATACTGTTGTAAATTGGGTATTTCTGTTTTTTATTTTGAATACTTTTTCAAACATTTCTAAAAACCTGTTTTTGCTTTGTCTTTATGAGGTATTGTGTGTAGATTGATGAGGATTTTTTTACATAACAAAATGTGGAAAAAGTCATGGAGTCTGAACGGTATATATACGGTATATATATACATATATATACACATTCCATCCATTACAATGAGCCCGTCCTCCTATAGATCCTCCCACCAGCCTCCACTGATATATATATATACAGTTGAAGTCTGAAGTTTACATACACTTAGGTTGGAGTCATTAAAACTAATTTTTCAACCACTCCACAAATTTCTTGTTAAAAAACTATAATTTTGGCAAGTCGGTTAGGACATCTACTTTGTGCATGACACAAGTAATTTTTCCAACAATTGTTTACAGACAGATTATTTCACTTATAATTCACTGTATCACAATTCCAGTGGGTCAGAAGTTTACATACACTAAGTTAACTGTGCCTTTAAACAGCTTGGAAAATTACCAGAAAATTATGTCATGGCTTTATAAGCTTCTGATAGGCCAATTGACATAATTTGAGTCAATTGGAAGTGTACCTGTGGATGTATTTCAAGGCCTACCTTCAAACTCAGTGCCTCTTTGCTTGACATCATGGGAAAATCTAAAGAAATCAGCCAAGACTTCAGAAATAAAATTGTAGACCTCCACAAGTCTGGTTCATCCTTGGGAGCAATTTCCAAATGCCTGAAGGTACCACGTTCATCTGTACAACCAATAGTACGCAAGTATAATCACCATGGGACCACACAGCCGTCATACCGCTCAGGAAGGAGACGCGTTCTGTCTCCTAGAGATGAACATACTTCGGTGTGAAAAGTGCAAATCAATCCCAGAACAACAGAAAAGGACCTTGTGAAGATGCTGGAGGAAACAGGTACAAAAGTATCTATATCCACAGTAAAACGAGTCCTATATCGACATAACCTGAAAGGCCGCTCAGCAAGGAAGAAGCCACTGTTCCAAAACCGCCATAAAAATCCAGACTACGGTTTGCAACTGCACATGGGGACAAAGATCGTACTTTTTGGAGAAATGTCCTCTGGTCTGATGAAAAAAAGAAATAACTGTTTGGCCATAATGACCATCGTTATGTTTGGAGGGAAAAGGAGGAGGCTTGCAAGCCGAAGAACACCATCCCAACCGTGAAGCACAGGGGTGGCAGCATCATGTTGTGAGGGTGCTTTGCTGCAGGAGGGACTGGTGCATTTCACAAAGTAGATGGCATCATGAGGGAGGAAAATTACGTGGATATATTGAAGCAACATCTCAAGACATCAATCAGGAATTAAAGCTTGGTCGCAAATGGGTCTTCCAAATGGACATTGACCCCAAGCATACTTCCAAAGTTGTGGCAAAATGGCTTAAGGACAACAAAGTCAAGGTATTGGAGTGGCCATCACAAAGCCCTGACCTAAATCCTATAGAAAATATGTGGGCAAAATAGAAAAAGCGTGTGCGAGCAAGAAGGCATACAAACCTGAGTCAGTTACACCAGCTCTGTCAGGAGGAATGGCCCAAGATTCACACAAAAGCCCCAAATCTGTTTTTCCAGATACATTTCAACTCTTTATCAGACATGGACAGAACCCTATGGGCCCTGGTCAAAAGTAGTGCAAATAGAGGATCAAATCACTTCTGGGAAAATTGGAACACACTAAACGAACATGAACACGAAGAGCTATCCATCCAAAATGGAGATGTATTGATAAACCACTTCTCCAACCTTTTTGGCCATATAACAATGAACCAAGATCAAAAACGTATACACTGAGTGTACAAAATATAATATTGAGTTGCATTCCCTTTCCCCCTGAATTCGTCGGGGGATGGACTCCACAAGGTGTCGAAAGCATTCCACAGGGATACTGGCCCGTGTTGTCTCCATGCTTCCCATAGTTCTGTCGAGTTGGCTGGGTATCCATTGGGTGGTGGGCCATTATTGATACACTAGGGAAGCTGCTGAGAGTGAAAAACCCACTACTGTTGCAGTTCTTGACACACTTCAACCGGTGCACCTGTACCTACTACCATACCCCTTTCAAAGGAACTTAAATCTTTTGTCTTGCCTGTTCACCCTCTGAATGGCACACATACACAATCCATGTCTCAAAAAACATCTTTAACCTTTCTCCTCCCCTTTATCTACACTGATTGAAGTGGATTTAATAATTGACATCAATACAGGATCATAGCTTTCACCTGGATTCACCTGGTCAGTCTATGTCATGGAAAGAGCAGATGTTCCTAATGTTTTGTACACTCAGAGTACATTTTGAATTAGCTATTAAAGACTTCCAGAACCCATTGAATTCTTCTATTACATTGGATGAACTACTGGACAAAATACAAACCCTCCAACCCAAAATGGCCTGTGGTGTTGTTGATGGTTTCCTTAACACAGACCACAAATCCAAATTGGCTATGCTTAAACTACTTAACATTATCCTTAGCTCTGGCCTCTTCCCCAATATTTGGAACCAAAGTCTGATCTCTACATTACACAAAAGGTGACAATGTTGACCCAAATAATTGCCTTAGAATCTGCGTTAACAGTAACCTCTTGAAAAAACAATTTCCTCAGTGGAAACAATATACAGAGCAAATGTCAAATTGGCTTCTTACCAACATAATATATGACCACATATACACCCTGCAAACCCTTATTGACAAAGAAACAAAAACAAAAGCAAAGTCTTCTCATGATTTGTTGATTTCCAAAAAGCTTTTGACTCAATTTGGCATGAGGGTCTGTTCTACAAATTGAGGGAAAGCGGTGTTGGTCTGGAAGCATATGAAATTATAAAATCAACATACACAAACAACAAATGTGCATTAAATAACAATATACACACATATTTCTTTCCTCAGGGCTGTGGGGTGAGACAGTGATGTAGCTTGAGCCCCACCTTCTTCAACATGTGTCTTCAAAAAGTATTCACATTTCTTGACTTTTTCCACATTAAGTTTTGTGTAACATTCTTTTTTTAATTATATGTAAGGTCCCTCAGTCGAGCAGTGAATTTCAAACACAGATTCAACCACAGAGACCAGGGAGGTTTTTCTATGCCTCGCAAAGAAGGGCACCTACAGTATTGGTAGATGGGTAAAAAAAAGGCAGACATTAAATATCCCTTTGATTATGGAGAAGTGATTAATTACACTTTGGATGGTGTATCAATACACCCAGTCACTACAAAGATACATGCGTCCTTCCTAACTCAGTTGCAGGAGAGGAAGGAAACCGCTCGTGGATTTCACAATGAGGTAAATGGTTACAGAGTTTAATGGCAGTGATAGGAGAAACTGAGGATGGATCAACAACATTGTAGTTACTCCACAATACTAACCTAAATGACAGTGAAAAAAAGGACGCCTGTACATAATAAAATAATCCAAAACATCCTGTTTGCAACAAGGCACTAAAGTAAAACTGCAAAGAAATTGGCAAAGAAATTAACTTTATGTCCTGAATACAAAGCATTATGTTTGGGGTAAATCCAACACAACACATCACTGAGTACCACTCTCCATATTTTCAAGCATTGTGGTGGCTGCATCATGTTATGGGTATGCTTGTCATCGGCAAGGATTAGGGATTTTTTTTAGGACAAAATTAAACAGAATAGAGCTAAGCACAGGCAAATCTCTAGAGGAAAACCTGGTTCAGTCTGCTTCCTAACATACACTGGACAATAACCTAAAACACAAGGGCAAATCTACACCGGAGTTGCTTGCCAAGATGACATTGAAAGTTCCTGAGCGGCCTACTTACAGTTAGGCCTGAAATCGGCTTAAAAAATCTATGGCAAGACTGTCTAGCAATGATCAACAACCGACTTCACAGAGTTTGAAGTATTTCAAAGATAATAATGTGCAAATATTGTACAAAGCTGTGTGCAGAGACTTACCCAGAAAGACTCACCGTTGTAATCGCTGCCTAAGGTGATTCTAACATGTAGTTACTCACATGTGTGAATACTTATGTAAATGAGATATTTCTGTATTTAGTTTTAAATATAAAAATGTAAAAATCTAAAAACATGTTTTCCCTTTGTCATTATGGGGTATGGTGTGTAGATGAGTGACCAACATTTTAATCATTGTGAATTCAGGCTGTAACACAACAGAATGTGGAATAAGTCAAGGGCTATGAATACTTTATGAAGGCACTGTATCAATGAATTGGCAAGGGCTCTAGATCAGACTGAAGCACCCGGCCTCACCCTACTGGACTCAGAAATCAAATGTCTACTGTTTGAAGATGATATGGTCCTTCTGTCCCCAACCAAGGAGGGCCACAGATTATTTAAGACATAGACCTTGACAGTGGATCTCAGAAAGACAAAAATAATGGTGTTCCAAAAAACGTCCAGATGTCAGGACCACAAATACAAATTCTATCTAGACACCATTGCCCTAGAACACACAAATAATTATACCTACCTCAGCCTTAACATCAACAACACAGGTAAGTCTGTGAATGATCTGAAAGACAAGGCAAGAGACACATAAAACTCAACATCCCAATTAGGATCTGGCTAAAAATACTTAAATCGGTTGAAGAACCCATTGCCCTCTATGATTGTGAGGTCTGTGGTCCACTCACCAACCAAGAATTCACAAATGGGACAAACACCTAATTGAGACTCTGCATGCAGATTTATTTAAAAATATCCTTTGCATACAATGTAAAACTTCAAATAATAATCTGCTAATTATCAACAACAAAAAAGTTGTTAAATTCTACAACCACCTAAAAGGGAGTGATGCCCAAATATTCCATCACAAAGCCACAAACTTCATAGAGATGAACCAAAGAAGAGTCCTCTCTGCCAGCTGGTTCTGGCTCTCTTCACAAACACAAACCGACACCAAAGAGCCCCAGGACTGCAGCACGATTAAACCCAACCAAATCATGAGAAAACAACAGATAACTATTTGACACACTGGAAAGAATTAACCAAAAACAGAGCAAACTGGAATCTGAATCTGTCCCTAAACAGAGAGTACACAGTGGCAGAGCACCTGACCAATGTGGCTGACCAGCTATGTGTCCACCGCCCACAAAATGAGGTGGAAACTGAGCTGCACTTCCTAACCTCCTGCCAAATGTATGGCCATATTAGAGACACATAATTCCCACAGATCACACAGACCCATAAAGAATTTGAAAACAAATCAAACATAGATAAACTCCCATAAATGTTAGGTGAAATGTCTCAGTGTGCAATCACAGCAGCAAGATTTGTGATCCGTTCACATCAAATAAAATGTTATTAGTCACATACACATAGTTAGCAGATGTTAATGCAAGTGTAGCGAAATGCTTGTGCTTCTAGTTCCGACCGTGGAGTAATATCTAACAAGTAATCTAACAATTTCACAACAACTACCTTATACACACAAGTGTAAAGGAATGAAGAAGAATATGTACATATAAATATATGGATTAGCGATGGCCATACGGCATAGGCAAGATGCAGTAGATGGTATAGGGTACAATATGTACATATGAGATGAGTAATGTAGGGTATGTAAACATTATATAAAGTGGCATTGTTTAAAGTGACTAGTGATACATTTATTACATCAAATTTATTTGTAATTATTAAACTGGCTAGAGATTTGAGTCAGTATGTTGGCAGCAGCCACTCAATGTTAGTGATGGCTGTTCAACAGTCTGATGGCCTTGAGATGCACCTGTACTGACCTCGCCTTCTGGATGATAGAGAGGTGAACAGGCAGTGGCTCGGGTGGTTGTTGTCCTTGATGATCTTTCTGGCCTTCCTGTGACATCGGGGGTGTAGATGTCCTGGAGGGCAGGTAGTTTGCCCCCGGTGATGCGTTGTGCAGACCTCACTACCCTCTGGAGAGCCTTACGATTCTGGGGGGAGCAGTTACCGTACCAAGCGGTGATACAGGCCGACAGGATGCTCTCGATTGTGCATCTGTAAACGTTTGTGTGTTTTCGGTGACAAGCCAAATTTCTTCAGCCTCCTGAGGTTGAGGAGGCGCTGTTGCGCCTTCTTCACCACGCTGTCTGTGTGGGTGGACCATTTCAATTTGTCCGTGATGTGTATGCAGAGGAACTTAAAACTTTCCACCTTCTCCACTACTGTCCCGTCGATGTGGATAGGGGGCTGCTCCCTCTTCTGTTTCCTGAAGTCCATGATCATCTCCTTTGTTTTGTTGGCATTGAGTGTGAGGTTATTTTCCTGACACCACACTCCGAGGGTCCTCACCTCCTCCCTATAGGCCGTCTCGTCGTTGTTGGTAATCAAGCCTACCACTGTAGTGTCGTCTGCAAACTTGATGATTGAGTTGGAGGCGTGCATGGCCACGCAGTCATGGGTGAACAGGGAGTACAGGAGAGGGCTGAGAACGCACCCTTGTGAGGCGCCAGTGTTGAGGGTCAGCGGGGTGGAGGTGTTGTTTCCTACCCTCACCACCTGGGGGGCGGCCCGTCAGAAAGTCCAGGACCCAGTTGCACAGGGCGGGGTCGAGACCCAGGGTCTCAAGCTTAATGATGAGTTTGGAGGGTACTATGGTGTTAAATGCTGAGCTGTAGTCGATGAACAGTATTCTTGCATAGGCATTCCTCTTGTCCAGATGGGTTAGGGCAGTGTGCAGTGTGATTGCGTCGTCTGTGGACCTATTGGGGTGGTAAGCAAATTGGAGTGGGTTTAGGGTGTCAGGTAGGGTGGAGGTGATATGATCCTTGACTAGTCTCTCAAAGCACTTCATGATGACGGAAGTGAGTGCTACGGGGCGAAAGTCGTTTAGCTCAGTTACCTTAGCTTTCTTGGGAACAGGAACAATGTTGGCCCTATTGAAGCATGTGGGAACAGCAGACTGGGATAGGGATTGATTGAATATGTCCGTAAACACACCTGCCAGCTGGTCTGCGCATGCTCTGAGGACACGGCCAGGGATGCCGTCTGGGCCGGCAGCCTTGCGAGGGTTAACACGTTTAAATGTTTTACTCATGTTGGCTCTGGTGAAGGAGAGCCCGCAGTTTTTCGTAGTGGGCCGTGTCAGTGGTACTGTATTGTCCTCAAAGCAAGCAAAGAAGTTGTTTAGTTTGTCTGGGAGCAAGACATCGGTGTCCGCGACGGGGCTGGTTTTCTTTTTGTAGTCCGTGATTGACTGTAGACCCTGCCACATACGTCTCATTTCTGAGCTGTTGAATTGTGGCTCTACTTTGTCTCTAAACTGACGCTTATCTTGTTTGATTGCCGTGCGGAGGGAATAGCTACCCTGTTTGTATTCGGTCATGTTTCCGGTCGCCTTGCCATGATTAAAAGCAGTGGTTCGCGCTTTCAGTTTTGCGCGAATGCTGCCATCAATCCATGGTTTCTGGTTGGGGAAGGTTTTAATAGTCACCATGGGTACAACATCACTGATGCACTTGATAATAAACTCGCTCGTTGCCATAAGAAAAGGGCAACCAGCCAAACAACATTGTACATATAACCAATATTTTTATTTTTACAGTATTTATCTTCCCCTACCATTTGTACTTAAAATATTGTTACAACACCATACACAGTTGATAAATTAACTACTTAGGGAGCAGTGTGGCGATAGCGACACTACCCGATGAAATGTAAGGCGCCATATTCAAAATCCAAAAGTTGAATTATTAAACATTCATCAATATACAAGTGTTGCATAGTCATCAAAAGCTCTGATTCTTGGCAATATCACAGCATTGTCAGATTTCAAAAAGGCTTTACGGCGAAAGCACAACATTTGATTGTTTGAGGATAGCCCCTCTCATATTTTATGCATTAGCATAAATCCATAACCAACGCGGGTCTCATAAAACGCATAAAATCGCTAATATAAAATCTCTTACCTTTCAAAGAACTTCTGCTGAGGGCTTCCCAAGTGTCCAACGAAGACATCCAATGGTTCTTTTGGTAGAAAAAGTCATTTATTATATCCATAAATCTCTGTTTGTTTGGCGCATTATGTTCATAAAATACAGCGTCCACTCGCCCATTGAACCGTTAAGAGAACGCGTTCAACCTATACCTATACACTTGTCCAAGAACAATCAAACATCATTGATAATGTATCCTTAGGAACACTTTTATGTATATTTACTATAATATTTCAACCGGATTATAAACTGGACGATAGGAAAGGAAAAAAACACAGCGAGCGCGAGCCCGTGAACGCGCTTCCTCTTCTGTTTACATCCTGTGACTAGTTTGAAATTCTTCTTCTATTACCATCCAGAGCAACCTAACATCACCAAACACTGTCTAGAGACTGTTGACATCCAGTGGAAGCAATAGGTACTGCAATCTTACTATCAGATATGGCTGTTTTCAATAGGGAGGGTTCAAAATGAGGCAATATGTCAAAAACACTTTTTCCAGGACAGAAATTCCTCAGGTGTTCGCCTGCTATATCAGTTCTGTTATAGTCACAGACAATATCTTAACTGTTTTGGAAACTTCAGAGTGTTTCCTATCCAATAGTACTAATTATGTGCATATCCTAGTTTCTGGGCCTGAGTGGCAGGCCTTTTACTTTGGGCACGCCAGACTCTCCAAAACCGACACCTCAGCTGCCGCTCCCTAAGAAGTTAACATTCGTAATGCCTTTATCTTTTTTAAACGTTTGTGAGTCTAATGAGTTACTGTTCAATTCTAACTTCTTGTTTAAAACTACTTAGGGAGTGGCAGCAGAGGTGACGGTTTTGGAGAGTCTGGCGTGCCCAAAGTAAAATGCCTGCCACTCAGGCCCAGAAACTAGGATATGCACATAATTAGTATTATTGGATAGGACACACTCTGGAGTTCCTAAAACTGTTAAAATAATGTCTGTGAGTATAACAGAACTGATATAGCAGGCAAAAACCAGAGGAATTTCTGTCCATTTTTTTTTTGTTGTTGTGACATTTCCTCAGTTTGATAGGCTTCCTATTGAAATCCATGTAAAATAGCTCCCAGATTGCAGTACCTATGGCTTCCACTAGATGTCAACAGTCTTTAGACATAGTTTCAAGGCTTTATCATTGAACAGAACCGAATAGAAGAAGAAATAGTAAAGGGACCACGGATGTCAATAACTTTTCCTGGGTGCGAGACTGTGAGCGAGCTCCACTTGATTTTCCTTTTATATCGTTTAGGATATCATCCGTGTAAAATATAATCATTAATATTCATAAAAGGATACCTAAGGATGCATTATAAATGATGTTTGATTTGTTTGGGCAAAGTTGATAGGTATAATTTGAACGCTTTCTCTTCACTGTACAACGGGCGACTCGACGGTGGATTTTCTGAACATAACACGCCAACCAAACAGAGATTTATGGATATAATAAATGACTTTTTCTAACAAAAGAACCATGGATTCTCTTGTTTGGACACTTGGGATGCCCTCAGCAGAAGTTCTTCGAAAGGTAAGTGATTTATTTTAGCTCTTATATGGGTTTTGTGTGACCCGCACTGGATATGAATTTATGCTAATGCATAAATATGAGAGGTGCTATCCTCAAACAATCAAATGTTGTGCTTTCGCCGTAAAGCCTTTTTGAAATCTGACAATGCTGTGATATTGCCAAGACTCAGAGCTTTTGATGACTATGCAACACTTGTATATTGATGAATGTTTAATAATTCAACTTTGGGATTTTGAATTTGGCGCCTTACATTTCACCGGGTAGTGTCGGGAATGGGGCGCTAGCGCCCCAATGATCCCTAAGAGGTTTTAAACTCAGCAAAAAAAGAAACGTCCCTTTTTCAGGACCCTGTCTTTCAAAGAAAATTCGTAAAAATCCAAATAACTTCACAGATCTTCCTTGTAAAGGGTTTAAACACTGTTTCCCATGCTTGTTCAATGAACCATAACAATGAATGAACATGCATCGTTAAGACGCTAACAGCTTACAGACGGTAGGCAATTAAGGTCACAGTTATGAAAACTTAGGACACTAAAGAGGGCTTTCTACTGACTCTGAAAAACACCAAAAGACAGAAGCCCAGGGTCCCTGCTCATCTGCGTGAACGTTCCTTAGGCATGCTGCATTGAGGCATGAGGACTGCAGATATGGCCAGGGCAATAAATTGCAATGTCCGTACTGTGAGACGCCTAAGACAGCGCTACAGGGAGACAGGACGGACAGCTGATTGTCCTTGCAGTGGCAGACCACATGTAACAACACCTGCACAGGATCGGTACATCCAAACATCACACCTGCGGGACAGGTACAGGATGGCAACAACAACTGCCTGAGTTTTCCAGGAACGCACAATCCCTCCATCAGTGCTCAGACTGTCTGCAATAGGACTGGGGGCTGGACTGGGGGCTTGTAGGCCTGTTGTAAGGCAGGTCCTCACCAGACACCACCGGCAACAATGTTGCCTATGGGCACAAACCCACCGTTGCTGGACCAGACATGACTGGCAAAAAGTGCTCTTCACTGACGAGTCACGGTTTTGTCTCACCAGGGGTGATGGTCGGATTCTGTATTTAGCGGTAATTAGCGGGTATCAGCCTTATTCTGCTCTGCATGCATTATTTGGAGTTTTAAATTGGACACAGATGATATTTTTGCAGAGTTTATTGTCGAAGGAATGAGCTTTACACCGAGGCCTGTACTCTGGAGTGGGATCGATTTGGAGGTGGAGGGTCCGTCATGGTCTGGGGCGGTGTGTCACAGCATCATCGGACTAAGCTTGTTGTCATTGCTGACAATCTCAACGCTGTGCGTTACAGGGAAGACATCCTCCTCCCTCATGTGGTACCCTTCCTGCAGGCTCATCCTAACATGACCCTCTAGCATGACAATGCCACCAGCCATACTGCTCGTTCTGTGTATGATTTCCTGCAAGACAGGAATGTCAATGTTCTGCCATGGCCAGCGAAGAGCCCGGATCTCAATTCCATTGAGCACGTCTGGGACCTGTTGGATCGGAGGGTGAGGGCTAGGTCTAGGGCCATTCCCCCCAGAAATGTCCGGGAACTTGCAGGTGCCTTGGTGGAAGAGTGGGGTAATATCTCACAGCAAGAACTGGCAAATCTGGTGCAGGTCATGATGAGGAGATGCACTGCAGTACTTCCGGTGTTGCTGGTGGCAACACCAGATACTGACTGTTACTTTTGAGGGACACATTATTCAATTTCTGTTTGTCACATTTCTGTGGAACTTGTTCAGTTTATGTCTCAGTTGTTGAATCTTGTTATGTTCATACAAATATTTACACGTTAAGTTTGCTGAAAATAAACGCAGTTGACAGTGAGAGGACAATTCTTTTTTTGCTGAGTTTATTTAACTCGCTTTGGCATCGTAAACATTTTTCAATGTCAATAAAGCCCCTTTGAATTGAATTGAGAGACAGAGAGAGAGACAGAGAGAGACAGACAGAGAGAGAGGGACCTAGAAGGCCAGTATCCCGGAGTTGCCTCTTCACTGTTGACATTGAGACTGGTGTTTTGCTGGTACTATTTAATGAAGCTGCCAGTTGAGGACTGACAGTTGAGGACTCCTCTTTCTATTCTGGTTAGAGCATGTTTGCGCTGTTCTGTGAAGGGAGTAGTACACATCTTCAAGATCTTCAGTTTCTTTGCGATTTCTTGCATGGAATAGCCTTCATTTCTCAGAACAAGAATAGACTGATGAGTTTCTAGCCATTTTGAGCCTGTAATCGAACCCACAAATGCTGATGCTCCAGATACTCAACTAGTCTAAAGAAGGCCAGTTTTCAACTGTGCTAACATAATTGCAAAAGGGTTTTCTAATGATCAATTAGCCTTTTAAAATGATAAACTTGGATTAGCTAACACAACGTGCCATTGGAACACAGGAGTGATGGTTGCTGATAATAGGCCTCTGTACGCCCATGTAGATATTCCATAAAAAGTCTGCTGTTTCCAGCTACAATAGTAATTTACAACATGAACAATGTCTACACTGTATTTCTGATCAATTTGATCTTATTTTAATGGACAAAAGAAAAATGTCATCAGACCAGAAAAGCAGCGCTGGTTTCCCAGTGTTACGAGATGTTCCAAGCCAATAGATGGCGCTGCTGTTATGTGTGTCTGAGTGATATTATATAGTACTAGTGAGCCAAGTTAGGCATTACTTACTATGCACTGAATGGAGCTGTATGCATGCTAGTAAAGACTTTCTAATCAGCATTACTTTGCTCTTGTAGAATAAACACCATGCAAAATATGTCAGAACCAAATAGGTGTATCCTTGACGAATCAAAATATCAAAACGACACACGGATAAATGCACAGTAGGAAGGGACGTGACAACTAGCTAACCAGCTACAAAACATTATAATAACAATGACAACAATGGCTTACCCAGTAATTCCAGTACCAGAGCTTATGGACATGAAGGGCGATATGTACAACAGCTGGACATTTTATCCAGCACAATGGAAAAACTATGAGATAGCTACAGGTCTGGACAAAAAGAAAGCAAAAGTCAGCATAGCAACTCTGCTAACCATGATTGGAAATGAATGTAATCTCTTACAGCGGCATCTTCATATGCCTGAAGCAGAGAACTGACCCGGTAAACATGATAGAGGCGCTAGTGAAACACTTTGAACCATCCAGGAACGTGATCTATGAGAGGTAAATGTGTAATGCTTGTCAACAAAGTCAATGTGAAAAATCAGAGCAGTACATTGCAAATCTGAGGAAGCTAGCAGACACGTGAATTTGGCGCATTACGAGAGGAACTAGTCCATGACATGCTTGTCATAGGCACTAAAGATATAGCCTTGCGAGCGCGCATGCTCAGAGAACCGAACCTCACACTGAATAAAGCCATTAACGTGTGGTTCAAGTGAACAACACAAATGCAAATCAGGAAAATTGGTAGAGGTGAACCAGAGACTGTACATTATACCTCCCGTGAGCGATGTTCAGAATCAAAACCACAAACATATGGTCGTAAACAGACAGAGTTTACAGGGGATAATAACAAACATAGAATGCCAAACGAATTACCCTGTCATTACTGTGGTTCAGTACATGCCAAAGCTAAATGCCCAGCATACGGTGTCACCTCTAAAGCATGTGGCAAACGAAACCACTTTGCCAGAGTTTGTAAACAAGCACAACACAAACCTCAATCTATTAGAGGAAGTTAATGAGTCAGATGACCAAACATCAGATGCAATGTGGTACATCTCACAGGTTAGTTCTGTGGAAGACAAAGCAAAAAAAGTGTTAATTAACCTTAAGCTAGCTCCACTCAGTGATGAGCCATTGACATATGACCCCAGCCATACAATTAAATGTCAACTAGACACAGGATCAACAATGAATGCCATAAGCTATGGGGACTTACAGCGAGTCATGCAAGAAGGCAATCCAGTTGTCCTACCAAGCAAAGCTACACTATATGATGGCACACTGATAAAGCCAACAGGAGAATGCAATCTCAAAGCAGACCATGATGGAAAAATGTTTTATATCAAATTTCAGGTCATGGAGATATCCCAGCTTCCTCTGCTGTCAGCTGACACGTGTGAAAGACTCAGGCTACTACATGGGAACCACAGCCATGTGTTACATCACGTCAACACCCCGAGCACCACATCCACTGAGGTCATCATGACAACTGAGGAGATCATCTCCAAGTACAAGGACGTGTTGGATGGGCTTGGCTCCCTTCCTGGAGAGCTACACCTAGAAGTAGACAATGCAGCTGGGCCTGTGCAGCAGCTACCAAGACAGATACCTATTCCACTGAAGGAAATGGTCACAAAGGACATACATTCAATGGACAATGCAGACATCATCACGAAAGTCATAGAGCCAACACCGTGGATCAGCAACGTGGTTGTCATTGAATAACCTTACTGAGATCACACTTCCAGAAGCCCTCAATAGAAGAGATTCTACCAGAGATATCCAACGCAAAGATATTCTCAGTACTCAATGCCAAAGATGCATATTGGCAAGTCAAACTTGACGAAGTGTGCAGCTATCTAACAACTTTCTGGACACCTGTAGGCAGGTATAGATGGCTGAGAATGCCATTTGGAATCAAGGCAGCAGCTGAAGAATACCAGCACAGACAGTGTGAAGCACTACAGGGACTAAAAGTAGTGAGTGTGATCGCAGATCACTACTCTATGGATGTGGTGACACACACGTAGAGGCGGTGGCAGATCATGACAGAAACCTCACAGCTCTCCTGCAGAGAGCAAGAGATGTTAACCTGAAGCTGAACAAAAATAAACTCCGGTTAAAGATACCTAGTGTGACATACATGGGTCATCTTCTCACCACAGAGGGCCTTCACCCTGACCCAGAGAAAATAACAACCATTCAGAACATGGGTACACCGACCGACGTCAAGTCACTACAGCGGCTGTTGGTGTTTGTGAACTATCTTGCAAAATTCATGCCCCGCCTATCTGATGTGTGTGACCCGCTCACAAGACTGACTAACAAGGACATTGACTGGACATGGCAACCACAGCATGACGCAGCAGTTGAGACTATCAAACTGTTAGTCACACAACACCCAGTGCTCAAATACTACGACCTGAATGATGAAGTCACACTGCAGTGTGATGTCAGTGAGACAAGTTTGGACGCAGCCCTTCTACAGAAATGACAACCTGTTGCATTTGCCTCCAGAACATTGTCTCAGACAGAACAAAGATATGAACAGATTGAGAAAGAATGTCTCTCCATTGTTTTTGCATGTGACAAGTTTGAACGGCATTTGCATGGCAGAGAGATCATTACAATACACAGCGACCACAAACCGCTCTTCAAGAATTCCCTACTCACAGTACGCAAGCGACTGCAGAGAATGTTGCTAAGGCTACAAAGATTCCAACTGACTTCCTGTCCAGAACAGCTCAGTCAACCACAGAGCACAGACAAATGCAAACACCAGCCACGGTCTACTCTATGGGCCTGGCCACAACTGACCCTGGAACAGGTGGATCACACTAGTGATGTCAACATCTCAACTAAGACAATGGAGTCAATCAAAGCACACTGTTCCCAGGACCCACTGTTTCAGGCTCTCAAAATACACTCTGGCCACTCAGGCATAGAGGCCAGTCTCAGAAAGGCACATCATGCTGTTTTCTGGCCAAGGATTACGGAGGACGTAAAGATCTTTATCAGCAAATGTACCACCTGCAACTCCATCCAGAAGAGACAACAAAAGGAGACGCTCATACCCCACCAAATCCCTCCCCTCCCAAGGTCCAAGATCGGGATGGACTTACTTTTTTTGTGTAATAGGGAAGAGGGTAGCCTGCTTATTGACTTTAAAGTTGAATAAGAACACAGATGTTTTTGTTTTCACTGGCAAGGGTCTAACCCCAGTTTTTCTGTTTATGAGTCGAGTAGGAGTTATCTTCATTTGTTGGGTAAAGGAAGATGTTACGAGATGTCGCCAAGCCAATAGGGCGCTGCTGTTATGTGTGTCTGAGTGATATTATATAGTACTAGTGAGCCAAGTTAGGCATTACTTACTATGCACTGAATGGAGCTGTATGCATGCTAGTAAAGACTTTCTAATCAGCATTACTTTGCTCTTGTAGAATAAACACCATGCAAAACACGCTGCGGCCCTCCAACTGGCCTTGGTAAATACTATAGCAACTCCATGTTACCTTCTCACGCCTTCTCTCTCTTTATATATTTTTCTCTTTCTCCTCTTTCTCTCTTTAGATCTCCCTCCCTCCATCTCCCCCCCCCCTCTCTCTCTCTCGCTCTCTCTCTCTCTCTCTCTCTCTCTCTCTCTCTCTCTCTCTGTCTCTTGCTCTGTATCAACAACAAGGTGCTTTTTTCTCAGCATGACTCCAAAAACGTATTGTATCATCCTGCAAGCCTGATACACAGAACCCTTCAGAGAGAGGTAGAAAACACACATGCATACATACATACATGCATGCACTCACACACTCACTCACTCACTCACTCACTCACTCACTCACTCACACACACCCACGCACGCACGCACGCACACACACACACACACACACACACACACACCACACATACACACACACGCGGGCGCGCCCACCCACACACATAAATGTTTGTTTTACTATCCTTGCGGGACCAAACAATTGTTTTCCCTAACCCTAACCTTTAACCTAACCCTAACCTTAACCTTAACCCAAATTGTAACCCAAACCACACACATTCTTGCCCGGGGATGTGATGTTTGAGTTC
>QNTS01005045.1:26037-68185 GCA_003317085.1 Hucho hucho
AGAGAGAGAGAGACAGAGACAGAGAGAGAGAGAGAGAGAGAGAGAGAGAGAGAGAGAGAGAGAGAGAACACAGCACACTGTAGACACACAACCTAGAGCCTCAGGCACTGCTACAGCGCAACAAGACAGAACAACATAAAGTTTGAGCAAGGTGTATGTGTGTTTATATGGGTGGGTTGGTTGGTTGGAGTTTCACAATATATTGAGGAAACAGTTTTATTAGCAACGCATTCCTCTGTGTTACAGATAATGGCTGTGTCTGAAATGGCACCCTAATCCCCATAGGGCTTTGATCAAAAGTACTGCTCTATATAGGGAATAGAGTGCAATTTCAGATGCAGTCGAGGTTTGTAGCTTTATGCTAGGGCTGTTTATTCACATACTCCTATATTGCTGAGGCATCCACCACATGACCACACAGTCACACACACTGCCAAGGGCATCAAGATTTATCTTATCATCAATCATTATTTGATAGTTAAAAATAGTAGGCTGCTCCAGTCGGATTACATACATAAGAAATTATTGATTTAAAAAAATGCAATACAGCCCAAAGGCTTATTTCCAAGATGAACAAGATAACATATTTGAGGTTAAATGTTTTTATTAAATATATCATTATTTTTTTAATTTTTTCTTACAATGCAACTCAATTACAAAAGTGTCCCTACACATGAGTGAGCAGTCAGTCACTTTGGAATTAAAACAACATCTTTCTTTCTCTCTCTCTCTCTCTCTCTCTCTCTTTCTCTCTCTCTCTCTCTCTCTCTCTCTCTCTCTCTCTCTCTCTCTCTCTCTCTCTCTTTCCTATCTCTCTTTCTCACACTTTCTCTCCTATCTCTCTCACACTTTCTCTCTCTCTCTTTCCTTCTCTCTTTTTCTCTCTCTCTTTTTCTCTCTCTCTCTCTCTCTCTCTCTCTCTCTCTTTCCTTCTCTCTCTCTCTTTCTCTCTCTTTCTCTCTCCAACAGCAGCATGTAGACAGAGCACACACATCACTAATCAAACACGGTCAAACCACATAGTCAAACGACAACAATTTGTTCTTTGTGGTCATAATGCGTTCATGGTCAGATAAAGAACAGTGATGCCAGTCAGTAAAGTAAAATAAAAGTCCTCTTTGACAGGAGGATGTATCAAAATAATAAAGACAGACAGTCAGCAGAGACAAACAAGCACCAGGAGGTAGGTCAAGGTAGATACCCGTCAGAACAGGGGCAATACAGGAGCATTACCCATCATGCAATTCTGCAAACCCCACAGGACCATAGGATATTGAGTTTCTTAGAAGGTAAGTATGCCCTAATGAGTCGTTTTCTGCATTCACTGATGTAGTTGAGTGTCATCATCTATGAATCATATCAGAAAAAAACCACAACAAATAAACCATGGCAATGAACATGAAAAACAATGAAAAGTAACATAATAACATTTAGAAATCCTTCTAAAAGACATTTTGGTCACACAGTGCTTTTGTTCTTGTTTGGTTCGTTTTAAAAAGTAAACCAGCAGACAAACTCCTAAAGACCAGAGCGAGATCAACTCGGCGATATGGAGTAACTTAGGGCATAGACACATATGTGCACATTATACACTGATAGAAATACACATATAATAATAATAATGATAACAATAATAATATGGCAAAATTATATAAATATTCTTAACATAAAAGTAACAAAATGAAGAGATACATAATGTGAAATAAATAAGGCTGTAGAGTTAAAGTAAATGCATGAAAATATTAACAATGACAGTGTGTACCTGAATATCAAACACCACCATTTACAATTAATAAATAACAGGTATCGAAAGAAAATCAGTGGTTTAGTGTGTGTGCACGTGCGTGTTCTGCATCAGTGGTTGATCTCATAAGAGCACTCGGCATCTCCCTCCAGATCAGTGGATCCCAGAATCTTCTTTCCGTTCCAGAAGGACACACACCAACACCTGCCTTTCTGTCCATCAAGAGATGACTCACACTGTGAGAGAGAAGGAGAGAGGGAGATAAAGAGAAATTAGAATGCCTGGGTTTTTTTTACACACCGTAACACACCTCCACCTAACACACCTGTTCAGATATGCTATGACCTTCATCTGTGTGCAGCCGCACCTCATGGGGCAAACATACACTCATTCCAAGACAAACGTGTGTACAGGCACACACACGGAAAGGCACACACGCGTGTATAGTCATGCCGCGCCAAGGGGATGACACTAGAGTGAAACTAGCTGAATGTGCTCCAAGGTGTAAGCAGTGCTGTACAAATCTTTGCCTGAACACACATTATTCTTTCTGGAGCTGTGGTTGGCACAATCTTGGTTGGACACACACACACACACGCACACACACACACACACACACACACACACACACACACACACACACACACACACACATACACAAACACACACAAACACAGTGTGTCTACCTGTTTGGCTTTGTAGAGTCCGTGTTTGTCACAGTTTGGCAGATAGAACCTGGTCAGTTTGTCTCCTAGCTTCTGTTGTGACTTAGCAATCTTCTCCAGAGCTCTCTGTAACTCCACATGACAGGGACCCTGGGAGGAGAGGGAAAGAGAGAGATAAAGAGTTTTAAGTGTATTTTGTAAATCCATCTCTGAAGGGGCTACATGGGAGACCTGATCATACCTGTATAGAATTATCTAAGGGCATGCTATCAAAGCAGTGCTGCTAGATAGAGTAGAGTACTGCTTCTCCCTAGTCATCAAAGGTTGCTGTTCTATCCAATCAACCCACACAGTCAAGGCCTGTTGTGGCAAAACACTGGTATTTTGTAAAATTGTTGCATGATAGATCATAAGGTAGGCTAATGCACACACACACCTACACCCACACGCACGTGCACACACAGACACACACACACACACACACACACACTTCAAAGGGACTCGAGCGCCCCCTTGTGGTATGATGCTAACTACCCACAACCCAACCATCCTTTGACTCTCAAAAAGTTTTAAGAACGTTAAATTATAGTTGCAAAACGGTTAGCACATTTTCCGTGAGCGCTCACCTGCTCCACCAATTTCTTTCGGATTGCGTTAACTTTGGCTTTCATGCTCTCCAGCGCGTCCGCGGCGGCCCGGGGATCGAAGGGCTTGCTGTGACCGTGGAGGTAGAGGCTGGAGCCGGGGTCTGATACCATGGCAGCGTTCTCTGTCTCGGTATTGTCCACCGCTCCTTGGTCTGGAGAAAAGAGGGAATGAGAGTGTCAAGAAGGGGAAAAGCCAGTAGAAATCACAATCTTGATTGCACTTATGCACAAATTAATTTGCAAATGATGAATAATGTGCAGTTTAATTACTATTGGGCTATAATTATCCATATTATTAGGCTAAAAGGCTTTTAAAAATATATGTTATTATTAGCTTATGTCAACTATAGACTATTGATATTACATATATATTGCATATATGCTATTCATAATCTAGCTATAGCCAAAACATTCTGCAATTAGGGGTTACATACCGGGGTTTTGGGGCACAGGGTTCCTCTCCGGCTCGGGGATCTCCGTGCATACAGCCTGGCCGCGAGTGAGGGAGTGCAGCGGCCGGAGGTCGCCGGGTCTCGGGGTGCACCTCAGTCCGGACCCGCATGGCGCCGTGTAGATTCCGCACAGATCTCCCGTCTTCACAGCGCAAGCGAGGCAGCATCCGCAACCAGGCTCCCGCAAAACCTCCGCACAGCCGGGCGCCACCGCTGGACACTCGCTCAGCTTCTCCGGTAAGCACGGGGCGCATCGGATCGGCTCTTGCGCTAACACCGGGGACCCCAGGACAGACGGGACCAGCACAGAGCAGCATACCGCTGCTGCCACCAATACATTTCTGTGAAATGATCCACTCATGGTATAAGGAGAGTCTGGAATAAGGAAGACTAGTAGTTTATCAAAGGTAAGGAGAGTTAGAAAAAAACACGATTCGTTTCTGTTCCTTAGTTTCTTTCCTTTGGTTTTGGAAAAATGACTACTCGTTGCGCGCAGCCTTATTTATACCCGGGTCATTGTAAAACGTTTGACGCATCTGCATTATGAATGACTTCTAAAAAGAAGGTGTAATGATCCGACGGCTTCTGATTGGCCCTCGTATGTCCAGTCAGAGACCTCATTTGAATACAACACGCAAAACACAATAACGGTATTTATTTTGGAACAAACTGTGCTCGCACGTCTCGCTCTCTGTAGGCACAACATCAACCAGTGACAGTGTGACGACATCACCGTTTGGTGTTGCAAGTGAGGAAAAGGAATCCTGTATTCTCACACTATTGCCAGAATAACCGAGTTTCAACATTCTGTCATCCCTGTCAGTCTATATAGCCCATCATGACTTGATCACCGTCTATTTGAAGTTTCACAATTATAGTAGGATTAAACTACATAGATTTTGTAGTAGAAACATGCATGTATTTAGTAGGCTGATGCTGAACGGAAGCAGTTTAGTTCAGCAAACAAGGGAAGACCTATTTCACCGCCACAGTGTGGTACAATGCCTGCTATTCATGAGTTTTTTTTATTTTTTATATCCTTTCAAACTTCTTACACAACTTCCAGCAAAAACGAATGATGACTGCTGATTACGCCGGTTGGCCGGTTAGCCTGCCGGGGCTGCACTAGTAGGCTACTGTAAATGTCCAGCACTAATTGAACATGAGAAGGCGTCCATGCACCGCGCAGATAATCCGGCGCAAATGAGGATCACGGTGTACACTACTTTCTGAGTCACCCCATTAGGCACAGACTTCAATTCAACCTCTATTCCACGTTGTTCAACGTCATTTCGTTGATTCAACCAGTGGGGTGCACGGCAGCGGGTCGCCGACGGTGGAATGCGAGCGACCTCCACTCCCGGGTACTGACGGAAGCCCCATTTTGGTCTCCCCGGCGCCTGAGCTGACTGGAGGAGTACCATTGTAGTTACCCGTTTCCTTTCCGGTGTTAATAATAGAACAAGGCTGCAGTGACATGGCCAGAGACACGTCCCGGGTCATGCGCGCCAGTGCGCCCAGTCTTTTGGTTTATCTACGTGTGTGAGAGAGAGACAGAGAGAGAGAGAGAGAGAGAGTCTGCTCTTGGCACATCACAGGGGTACTGGGGACAGTGCGGAGAGAGTAGGGTCACAAATAGATTAGCATTTTACACTCACACCCTATGTCACAGGGCACCAGACCTGGCATGGGTGGATGACTGCATTGTTCATTTAGGAGGCTGAAAGTGGAGAGGCCAATATCACAGCTAGGAATTGGTCACGCTAGGGAATGTTCTCAGGGGTGACCGCCAGGGGCCAGAGATGGTGAGCAATGCATAGAGGGTACCAACCATGACTGTAATGGTGGACGAAGGGTGGTCCCAAATGGCACCCTATTCCATTTATAGCGCACTACTTTTAAACAATATCTGTATTCCAAATGAGTCCCTATTAGCCTTACAGTGCACTAGGTATACTTTTGACCAGGGCTCTCCTTGTGTCACCACTAAGCAATATGTCATCATGCTACATGCAATGGCTTGTAAGATTGCATCATCTGACTACCAAGTGGTTAAGATTAGACTCACTTCTCATGTAACCCACTGATTTACTGTTTGTACTCCTTCTATAGCCCCGAGCGGAATAAATACTGTATATAATGAGACTTTTAACTTCAGAAACCAGTTGAAGTCTGAGGTGATCTAGTCAACGATCTTCTGGAATGATGCAATACTAGTAATAGCCAACTGGGAACAGACGTTCATTCAACGTTTATTCCACATTAGTTCAATGTAATTTAATTGAAATGACGTGGGAACAACATTGATTCAACCAGTGTATGCCCAGTGGGAGGCAACAAGTCTTATTGAAGGAAGGCATGCTCTACAGCAGGGGTTCCACATTGTTTCACTCAGGGCCCCCCTTTCCAGTATTGGGGAACATCCTGTGCCCCCCTGCACACACACACGCCACGTCAATTTCTATGTGCACAAGAACTGTTCATGACACTACCCAATTTCGAAATTGCATGTTGTGCATTGTATTATTACAACATTCAAGAGTAAGTTTAAAGCCGGACTGAGTTCCGCCCCACGTGCCGACCCACATTTTGGGAAGCATTGATCTATAGCTACAGCACATCTAGAAGCCCATTGATGCAAATGGAGAGGGTGAAAAAGAAATAGACTTTGCATAAATTTTTATGTTTGTAAAAAAAATGTGATAATGAAAATTAATTTAGGGTCTGATTGAATTCCAGCCAATAATTTTATTTCATGGGTTTATATGTCAAACTATGCTGTGAGTTGACTAGTTCATGTTACAATTCAAAATTGAAGAGCCTCTTCGTGTCTAAACATTGACATTCTATCTCCCCATTATATTTCCTTTTACTCAATTAATTAAAGGGGCAATTTAGGATTGGTACATACATTATTTTACTTTAAAATTAATTATATATAACCATTGACAGGGGTGGAAAGAGTACTGAAATATCCTACTAATGTAGAAGCAGTGCTAATGTAATTACATTTTACTCAAGAAGAAGTAAAATTACTGGTGTAAAAAAACTACTCAAGTAAAAGTAAAAAAGTAGCTCCTTTAAAATATACTCAGAGTAAAAGTAATACTCAGAGTAAAAGTGAGTTATATTTAAAATAAAAACATTGACCTGACTCCCTCTTTCTCTCCCTCACTCACTTACTCACTTACTCCCCTTTCCTGCTCTTACGCATTCACTCACTCACTCCCTCACTCACAAACTCCCTCTTTCATTCACTGACCAGGGGTAGAAAGAGTACTGATATATCCTACTCAAGTAGAAGTACTATTACTTTAATGACATTTTAGATGTAAAATTACCAACTTTGAAAAATACTTTAAAAATATACTCAATTACAGTAAAGAGAGTTGCTGTAATTAGTTACTTTACACCTCTGGTCATTGACCTCTGGTCATTAGCTTAGTACCAAAAAAACAGTGGTGGTGTGACCCCTTTGTTGTTGTTTTAATCCCAGATTGCCCCCTTATGGTATGGGCTGGCTGGCAGTCATTAGGTAAACTGCCCTGTAATGCACTGGAGAATGTGGACCAAAGGCTGCATTTATACAGGCAGCGCAATTCTGATATTTATTCCTCTAATTTGTATTTTGACTAATTACATCAGATCTTTTCACATCATCTCTTTTTCAGAGCTGATCTGATTGGTCAAAAGACCAATTAGTGAAAAAATATCAGTTTTGGGCTGCCCGTGTAAACACAGCCATAGTAACCTAGTGTTACAAACGTGTTCTATTCCACCAGGCATGCTCTAACGTCTATCCCACCTTATTCAACTATTGTAGTCGAGGGCTTTATGATCAGTTTAAATCAGCTGTGCTTGTGCTGCTATAGTCTCTTGTGACAGCACATGTGAGATTTGGTTCTGGGTTCCGAACCTCAGACTAGGTGTGCTTAAGTGCTGACATTGATGTGGAATGGCCAGAGGAATGGTAATTGGAGCTTATTGTCCCAAGTGGCACCCTACTCCCTATGTGCTCTTCTCAAAAGTAGTGCACTATATAGGGAATAGGGGGCCATTGGGGATACAGACCAGGTTGGCAAGTTTGCCCAGGTTGCCAAGAGGTGACCCAATGTTCTGGAGCAGGGATGGGCAACTGGCAGCACCCTTTTGTAGCCCCACTGATCAATTTCCAAAAACGAAAACATTTTAAATAACAAGAATAATTTTTAGGAACTCAGTCGGGATCTTTACTTACTGTTGAGAGTTAGAATAGTAAAATACACAAGTTGCAAATTCAATTTTTTTTTGTGCATCAGCAGTTTTCTTGTTATGTCAGTTACTGGCAATCAATCAATTGGCCCATGTCAGCAAAAATGTTTTAGATTTGTAAGTTAGTTTAGCCAGCTACTGTATCTAAATTTGTTGCAGTGATGGTCGGATTGCAGACCTGGAGGCCCCCTTTGATTTTGTAAGTCACTCAAACTCAGACCAATCAATCAATCAAATGTATTTATAAAGACCTTCTTACATCAGCTGATGTCACAAAGTGCTGTACAGAAACCCCAAGCAGCAAGCAATGCAGATTTAGAAGCACAGTGGCTAGGAACTCCCTAGAAAGGCCAGAACCTAGGAAGAAACCTAGAGAGGAACCAGGCTATGAGGGGTGGCCAGTCCTCTTCTGGCTGTGCCAGGCAGAGATTATAACAGAACATGGCCAAAATGTTCAAATGTTCATAGATGACCAGCAGGGTCAAATAATAATAATCACAGTGGTTGTAGAGGATGCAACAGGTCAGCACCTCAGGAGTAAATATCAGTTTGCTTTCCATAGCTGATCATTCAGAGTATCTCTACCGCTCCTGCTGTCTCTAGAAATCAGCAGGTCTGGGACAGGTAGCACGTCCGGTGAATAGGTCAGGGTTCCATAGCCACAGGCAGAACAGTTGAAACTGGAGCAGCAGCACAACCAGGTGGACTGGGGACAGCAAGGAGTCATCAGGCCAGGTAGTCCTGAGGCATGGTCCTAGGGCTCAGGTCCTCCGAGAGAGAGAAAGAAAGAAAGAAAGAAAGAGAGAAAAAGAGAGAGAATTAGAGAGAGCATACTTAAATTCACACAGGACACCAGATAAGACAGGAGAAATACTCCAGATATAACAAACTGACCCTAGCCCCCCGACACATAAACTATTGCAGAATAAATACTGGAGGCTGAGACAGGAGGGGTCGGGAGACACTGTGGCCCCATCCGATGAAACCCCCGGACAGGGCCAAGCAGGCAGGATATAACCCCACCCACTTTGCCAAAGCACAGCCCCCACACCACTGGGGGCAGATATCCACCACAGATATCATATTATTTTTTATTTTATTTTTACCTTCATTTAACTAGGTAAGTCAGTTAAGAACAAATTCTTATTTACAATGACGGCCTACACCGGCCAAACCCGGACGACGCTGAACCAATTGTGCGCCGCCCAATGGGACTCCCATTCACGGACGGTTGTGATACAGCCTGGATTTGAACCAGGGTGTCTGTAGTGGCGCCTCTAGCACTGAGATACAGTGCCTTAGATCCTGTGCCACTCGGGGAAAAATTTGTAGAACTGAATGAAATTAGCCTACAAACTGCAAATATTTCTCTGGACCCTTTGGCAAAATGTGTAGAATTGCAGGAAATTAAGTAAAGCTGAAATATTTTTTCTCTGCCGCATTGCAAAATGAGTAGAATTGCATTAAATGAGTTATGAAACTGCAAAATCTTCTCTCCACCCTATGACAAAATGTTTAGAATTGCATCAAACTTGGTTTAAAGGGTGACTGCACTTCCTGATTGGGCCTAGTTTTAGATTTGGTTAATTAAGAAATGCTAGCGGCCATGACTGAATTCAGACGTGAGTTGGTTTCGGGTTGTGGTTTGATGTGACACCCTTGTGTGTGTTTACAGTTGGGAAGAGTTATGTAAAATTATTTCACCAATTAGCTTCAGCCGGCTGGTGTGCGACCGTGGCAAAGTTGGTTTGACTTTAGATCGCCTATCGCCGGGGCTAGTTAGGGACCGTCAATAACGTAAATGAGACAATATTTTCATGTTGCACAGCTTTTAATTTTCTGATTAAATGCTTTCTATATTTGTATATGATTTTCTACAATTTGTAGTTGATTTGAGTTTTTCAAGAAATTGAAATTTGGAACTATTGGAATTTTCACATATTACATATGGTCCCTAACCAGCCCCATAGGGATATCCATAGTGAACCCAAATTTACAGAAGGCTTTACGATTGGGTCGAGTGCAGCTGCACTCCGAATTTATGATTATTTGTGTTCTGCCAGCTGTGGGCATGTGGGCAGGATTGAAACAAATCCAGCCTTCATTTACGTTGTGATGTAGTCACGACAACAAGTCTCACAAAACTCTGTTTTGGACAAGACTGACTTCATGATCAAAATGATCTTGTAGTCAATTTTGACAGTAGAAGAAATGTTTCTGACTCATAACGATGTCACATAGGTTGTTTTCTAAATGTGAAATTGTTTTTTAGGGACAGTGGCTCTTCAAAACGTCAAAATGTTCTCAACGCCCCATGACAGAATGTATAGAATTGTAGGAAATGAACTGAAAAGCGTTTATTTTTAATCTCCACTGTCAAGAAGGGGGTCGCTAAAATGTTATGCTAGCAAGGTGGGGGCGGGAGGCGGCAACAACATTTCACTTAGGGCCCCCAAAAGGCTAGGG
Organism: Hucho hucho; assembly: GCA_003317085.1. NCBI lineage: Eukaryota > Metazoa > Chordata > Actinopteri > Salmoniformes > Salmonidae > Hucho > Hucho hucho. The sequence goes on from QNTS01005045.1 coordinate 36,263, forward strand.
TAGGCTCAGACTGCATGTGTGGGTATGGATGTGGGTACGCAGACCCACAAGTTACTGCAGCGGTGCAGCCCGCATAATGTACAGGTTTTTGGTGGCCCCCACCCCCATCAAAGTTGTCCATCACTGTTTTGGAGTGTTCAGGGAGCAAAACACATGCAGGCCAATTCTTGAGGGAGTATATCATGCCAGGTGTTCTCAACCCTGTTTCCTTACCCCCACCACAGCTCCCTCCTTATAAACTATACGTCCATTAGTTCGGTCTTGACCCCGTGCTGGCCAATATGTCATCACCTGTCACCAGAGACCATATCTGTGGCCCAAATGGTACCTTATTCTCTACAGTGCCTTCAGAAAGTATTGATACTCCTTGACTTATTCCACATTTTGTTGTGTTATAGCCTGAATTCAAAATTGATAAAACAAATACATCTCACCCATCTACACACAATAACCCATTATGACATAATGAAAACATGGATTTTGCCTGTGCTTAGCTCCATTCCCAAATTTTTTTAATCCTGAAAAACTCCCCAGTCCTTAACGATTGCAAGCATACGCATAACATGATGCAGCCACCACTTTGCTTGAGCTTGAACATATGGAAAGTGGTACTCAGTAATGTGTTGTATTAGACTGGCCACAATTTTATGCAGTTTTACTTTAGTACCTTGTTGCAAACAGGATGCATGTTTGGGAATATTTATATTCTGTACAGGCTTCCGTCTTTTCACTGCGTCAATTAGCTTACTATTGTGGAGTAACTAAAATGTTGTTGATCCATCCTCAGTTTTCTCCTATCACAGCTATTAAACTCTGTACCTGTTTTAAAGTCACCATTGGCCTCATGGTGAAATCCCTGAGCGGTTTACATCCTCTCTGGCAACTGAGTTAGGAAGGACGCCTGTATTTGTGTAGGGACTAGGTGTATTGATACAACATCCAAAGTGTAACTAATAAGTTCACCATGAGCAAAAGGATTTGCAATGTCTGCTTTTTTTTACCCATCTACCAATAGGTGCCCTTCTTTGCAAGGCATTGGAAAACTTTGTGGTTGAATCTGAAATTCACTGCTCGACTGAAGGCCCTTACAGATAATTGTATGTGTGGGGTACAGAGATGAGGTAGTCATTCAAAAATCATGTTAAACACTATTATCGCACACAGAGTAAGTCCATGCAACTTACTTTGTGACTTGTTATGCAGATTTTTACTCCTGAACTTATTTAGGCTTGCTATACTTATTGACTCAAGACATTTCAGCTTTTTATATTTCATTAATTTGTAAAAATTTCCCAAAACATAGTTCCACTTTGACATTATAGGGTATTGTGTGTAGGCCAGTGATTATTATTTTTTTTTTAATCCATTTTAAATTTGGGCTGTAACACAATAAAGTGCGGAAAAAGTCAAGGGGTGTGAATACTTTCCATAGCTCCATAGTGTAATACCCCGGCGAAGGTCCTGAAACCCCTGTCACCGCCCCTGTCAACTAGCACCCTTCTACTAGTCCACTATAAAGGGATTAGGGTGCTATTTGGGATGAATCCTGAAATCAGCAGAGGGAAAGGTCCGAATAATAGAGAGAGAAGGAGACAAAACTATGGGATTAATATACAGTAAGCACAGCATGTGAACAACACACTCCACTGCCCCCCCATGACAGGCTTTATCTGCGTCCAAAATGGCACCATATTCCCTACAAAGGTAGTGCACTATATAGGGAATATGGTTCCATTTGGAGCACACACTGTGGAAAGATCTTACATCTGCTGTCAGATCAGAAGAGAACAACCAAACAAAACCAGGTCATCCCAGGTCAGGGACAGACAGACCCAGATCCCTCAAAAACATTTAAAAAAGAAGCATGACTAGTCACAGTCCCCCCTCACCTCTTCAGTTTGTGTTTTGGGGTAACAGGCCTAACTTTTGCAGAGCGTGAGACGCACCCACCAATTTCTTTGAAACCTGGGCGTAAAATGACGCTCTGGTTCTTTTTTCAAGAATTTAATGTGTGGCTGACACGTGGCTGACACGTGACTGAGAACACTTGATGAAATGGCCCGTGCTCTGCTCACGCTGGCAAGAAGTCACACCTAAAGAAAGTCTACAGAAAACCTACTGTTTTGCTAAAGCCCTAGTGTAACTCCCCTGTAAAGAGGGTATTTGAGGGTCTTTCTCCCTGTAGTCACATAATCACAATCAAAGGTTAAGGTGGCATTGAACATTATCCAACTGGATTGTGTTTACTACAGAGAAGAGGCCTGATGTCACACACATACACAGCCACACACACAAATACACACCTGTAAGTAAAGGACGTGTCCATTTATGGTAAGCTAAACTTTGCCTTGTGTGTGACGTAGTAGCAAGGGTAACTGAGGACAACCAGAAAGAGAAAAACAGAGGTGATCTAACACATAAACACAAGACTGTACAAACAGATCTGGGATCAGGCTATGATCCGAATCTGCATCCCAAATACTAGAATAAAAACCTATGCCCTGGTCAACAGTAGTGCACCACATAGGGAATAGGGTGCCATTTGAGATGGAACCATCATCCTCCTCCTATGGGAATCAGCTCATAAGAAATAATGTGATGTGAGGGGTCTCAATGACTCTAAGCCCCTAGAGTTGTTATTTTCTCTCTCCTCCGACCCCTCTCAAGATTACTTTTATCAGTTAATCCCCATCCTATTTACCAGCCTGGCTGCACAGGTCACACACGCACACACACACACACACACATGCAGGTCACAGCACGTTGAGCTGTGGGAGAGAAACATTGAAAAAGATATAGAGTCACACGCTGTTGGGCCAGTGAAGGAGGTTACTGCTGGTAGAGTGTGTTTTGTTTTGGGTCCAGAACGAACCAGGGCCCGGTTTCCCAAACGCATCTTAAGGCTAAATTCCTTGTTAGAACCTTTGTAGGAGCATCCTTAAATCTCAGAGCTATTTCCCAAAACCATCGTTACTAAAGTTGCACCTTAAAACGCTTGTTCTTTACCGACTGCCTCAGAACCCTCGTAGAACAGTTATTTGGCCTACCGCGTCACTTTATATACAGAAGACATCTACTAAATATAGAATCATCTCTGATAACTTCACAATGAAGTTGACCAGTAATACAAAGTTGCCAGTGGCTTTGCAATCGTTACCAACAAGCAAATGAAAAACGAGATGATTGCATTAAAAAATGTGATAATATCTCTCCAGGAGCTGATCCATAATCAGTATTGTGGAATAATTATAACATTAAAGTAAGATTTGAATAGAGAAAGCTGATCGTTGAGCAGCACTGTCTTTCCTTCGATCCTATCAGTATTGACATGCCTCAAATAAGCACTTTGCGACTGTTCTGTCTGCGTGTTGTTTTGGGAAACACATTACATCTTTGACCGTTGTAGAAAATATGCATAATTATAATTTAGAATTTAGAAGTGGACCCAGGAAGTCAATAGAATGACTTGCGCGTTCACGGTCTCGCATGCTCTTTGTTTTTTTCCTTTCCTATTGTTCAGGTTATCATCCGGTTGAAATATTATAGTAAATATACATAAAAGTGTACCTAAGGATACATTATAAATAATGTTTGATTTGTTTGGAAAAAGTTGATAGGTACAATTTGAATGCTTTCTCTTCACGGTTCAATGGGCGACTCGAGGGTGGATTTTCTGAACATAACGCGCCAACCAAACTGAGATTTATGGATATAATAAATTACTTTTTCTAACAAAATAACCATTGGATGTCTTCCTTGGACACTTGGGATGCCCTCAGCAGAAGTTCTTCGAAAGGTAAGTGATTTATTTTAGCTCTGATATGGGTTTTGTGTGACCTGCGCTGGATATTAATTTATGCTAATGCATAAATATGTGAGGTGCTATCCTCAAACAATCAAATGTTGTGCTTTCGCCGTAAAGCCTTTTTGAAATCTGACAACGCTGTGATATTGCCAAGAATCAGAGCTTTTGATGACTATGCAACACTTTGGATTTTGAATTTGGCACCTTACATTTCACCGGGTAGTGTCGGGAATGGCCCGCTAGCGCCCCGTTTATCCCTAAGAGGTTTTAAGGACACTTTCAAGATCTGTTGTGTTTAATTTCAATTAGAGAATCTCTACTGTAACTATCATAATCTCTACTGTAACTCTTGTTAGTCAGAAATTTGACCAACTGGAAACATTTTGTTAGTCCCCACAAGGTCAAATGCTATTTGTAGGGGGTTTATGGTTAAGGTTAGAATGAGTGTTAGGGTTAGAATTATGTTAGGAGCAAGGGTTAGTTTTAGGGTTAGTGTTAGGAGCTAGGGTAAGGTTTATGGTTAGGATAAAGGTTAGATTTTTTGGTTAGGGTTAGAGTTAGAGTTAAGGTTAGGGTTAGGGTAAGAGTACGGGTTAGGGTTAGGGGTTAGGGAAAATAGGATTTTGAATAGGACTGAATTGTGTCCCCCCACAAGGTTAGCTGTACAAAACTGTGTTTGTGTGTATGATTGTATACTTGTGTGTGGGAAACTAAGGAAATCCAGGCTCCCATGCACCAACATCCATTGTGTTTGATTTCCTCCTCTTGCTGTGTGTAGCTGCTGTGCCCCCCCCACTCTCTCTCTCTCTCTCTCTCTCTCTCTCTCTCTCGCTCTCTCTCCCTCTCTCCCCCTTTCACTGCAGCAGCATTAATGAGAGAGAGAGATAGAGAGGAAGAGAGCGAGCGAGCGAGAGAGAGAGAGAGAGAGAGAGAGAGAGAGAGAGAGAGAGAGAGAGAGAGAGAGAGAGAGAGAGAGAGAGAGAGAGAGAGAGAGAGAGAGAGAGGAAGGAGGAGGAAGCCAGGCTAGAGGCTCATCTTGGCCAACTTGATTAGACACAATCCCATGAATGAATCAGGGGAACTATGTTAGATTTGCCAAATTTCATTAAAACATACATAATACACAGGGGGGAAGTTAACTGCCTTGGTAAATTTGATTTCCAGATTTACCTTATGCAACTATGACACACTTCACAGAGACTAGAATAAACAAAGTTATTCTTACAGCGAAACTACACTGACACCGTGACGAGAGCTTACTGTCAGACCTCCGTCAAAGTGGTTTTCAGGGTGCTTCACTGGGAGCGTGACGAGATGTGTACCCTATCTGAAGAAGTAGGGTTTATTTCATGAAGGGATTCTATCTGAAATACATTTTACATTACGGAGTCATTGCAGTGACTTGACGACATTAGCATAGTTTTAATGTTAGTAGCATACTTCTTATGCTTTGTTAACACACTTTGTTCTGCATTATCTATCTATCTATCTATCTATCTATCTATCTATCTATCTATCTATCTATCTATCTATCTATCTATCTATCTATCTATCTATCTATCTATCTATCTATCTATCTATCTTTGACTGTCTGTCTATCTATCTAAACAACATGTATTCTTACCAGCTTACTTCTTATGCTTTGTTTAAACACTTAGATCTGCACATAGAAATCAACGGTAGGCAACAACTGACTAATCCTCAACACTCTGGCCCGTCAGGGGTGCGTGCTTAGTCCTCTCCTGTACTCCCTGTTCACCCACGACTTGCTGACGACTCAACAGTAGTAGGCCTGATCACCGACCATGATAAGACTATAGGGAGGACGTCAGAGACCTGGCAGTGTGGTGCAACAACCTCTCCCTCAATGTGAGCAAGAAAAAGGAGCTGATCGTAGACTACAGGAAAAGGCGGGCCAAACAGGCCCCAATTAACATCGACGGGGCTGTAGTGGAGCGGGTCGAGAGTTTCAAGTTCCTTGGTGTCCACATCACCAACAAACTATCATGGTCCAAACACACCAGACAGTCGTGAAGAGGGCACGACAACACCTTTTCCCCCTCAGGAGACTGAAAAGATTTGGCATTGGTCCTCAGATCCTCAACAAGTTCTACAGCTGCACCATCGAGAGCATCAACACCTGGTATGGCAACTGCTCAGTATCCAACCATAAGGCACTACAGAGGGTAGTGCGTTCAGCCCAGTACATCATTGGGGCCAAGATCCTGCCATCCAGGACCTCAAAGTCACCATTATTAGTCAGTTGTACAACCAAATGCCTTCAACTGAAATGTGTTTTCTGCATTTAACCCAACCCCTCTGAATCAGAGAGGTGCAGGGGGCTGCCTTAATCAACATCCACATCTTGAGCACCCAGGGAACAGTGGGTTAACTTCCTTGTTCAGGGGCAGAACAACAGATTTGTACCTTGTCAGCTCGGGGATTCAAACTTGCGACCCTCCAGTTACAAGTCCAACACTCTAACCACTAGGCTACCAGAGGAAGAGGAAGGCCACAAGAATTGTCAAAGACTCCAGTCACCCAAGTCATAGACTGTTCTCTCTGCTACCGCACGGCAAGCGGTACCGGAGCGCCAAGTCTTGGACCAAAAGGCTTCTTAAGTCAACAGCTTCTACCCCCAAGCCATAAGACTGCTGAACAATTAATCAAATTGCCACTATTTCCATATTATGTGATTGCTATAAAATGGTCATACCATGGATCTTTTAGCTATTTGATTTGGAATTATAGGACATCTGTAGGTATAATTTTTGTAATTTGGTATTTTATTTGATAAAATATTGAATTTGGCCTTTACAACTATAGCCCATAGAAATGCATTGAATAACACATTCATGAATGGAAAAATAGACAGTCAAAAAAGAAATCATTACGAATAGATTTTGAAGTGTTTGTCCTATATATAGAAGATATAAGAAAGCTCAGGAAATATTTTTGGTTTTTGGACACTATTTATTTAACCCCCTTTTTTGGAAGGCACAGAAAAACAGTTGGAGTCTGAAGTTTACATACACCTTAGCCAAGTACATTTAAACTCAGTTTTTCACAATTCCTGACATTTAATCCTAGTAAAAATTCCCTGTCTTAGGTATGTTAGGATCATCACTTTATTTTAAGAATGTGAAATGAATAATAGCAGAGAGAAGGATTTATCAAATCAAATCAAATTTATTTAGAAAAGCCTTTCTTACATCAGCTGATGTCACAGAGTGCTGTACAGAAACCCAGCCTAAAACCCCAAACAGCAAGCAATGCAGATGTAAATGCAGAAAAACTCCGTAGAAAGGCCAGAACCTAGGAAGAAACCTAGAGAGGAACCAGGCTGTGAGGGGTGGCCAGTCATCTTCTGGCTGTGTCGGGTGCAGATTATAACAGAACATGGACAAGATTTTAAAAAGTTCATAGAACAGGCAGAACAGTTGAAACTGGAGAAGCAACACGGCCAGGTGGACTGGGGACATCAAAGAGTCATCAGGCCAGGTAGGCCTTGAGGAATGGTCCTAATGCTCAGGTTCTCCAAGAGAGAGAGAGAGAGAGAGAGAGAGAGAGAGAGAGAGAGAGAGAGAGAGAGAGAGAGAGAGAGAGAGAGAAAGAAAGAGAGAAAAATAGAGTTTATTAGAGAGAGCATACTTAAATTCACACAGGACACCGGATAAGAGAGGAGAAATACTCCAGATATAACAGACGGACCCTAGCCCCACGACACATAAACAACTGCAGCATAAATACTGGAGGCTGATACAGGAGGGGTCGGGAGACACTGTGGCCCCGTCCGACGATACCCCCGGACAGGGCCAAGCAGGCAGGATATAACCCCACCCACTCTGCCGAAGCACAGCCCCCACATCACTAGAGGGATATCTCCAACCACCAAATTACCATCCTGAGACAAGGCCGAGTATAGCCCACAAAGATCTCCGCCACGGCACAACCCAAGGGGGGGGCCAACCCGGACAGGAAGATCACATCAGTGACTCAACCCACTCAAGCGACACACCCCCCCTAGGGGCGGCATGGAAGAGCAGCAGTAAGCCAGTGACTCAGCCCCTGTAATAGGGTTAGAGGCAGAGAATCCCAGTGGAGAGGGGTACCGGCCAGGCAGAGACAGCAAGGGTGGTTCGTTGCTCCAGTGCCTTTCCATTCACCTTGACACTCCTGGGCCAGACAACACTCAATTTCAATAAAGACTTAAAGGATGAGACCGAGTCTGCGTCTCTCACATGGATAGGCAGACCATTCCATAAAAATGGAGCTCTGTAGGAGAAAGCCCTGGCTCCAGCTGTTTGCTTAGAAATTCTAGGGACAGTAAGGAGGACTGCGTCTTGTGACCGTAGCGTACATGTAGGTATGTACGGCAGGACCAAATCAGAAAGATAGGTAGGAGCAAGCCCATGTAATGCTTTGTAGGTTAGCAGTAAAACCTTGAAATCAGCCCTTGCCTTATCAGGAAGCCAGTGTACAGAGACTAGCACTGGAGTAATATGATCAAATGTTTTGGTTCTAGTCAAGATTCTAGCAGCCGTGTTTAGCACTAACTGAAGTTTATTTAGTGCTTTATCCGGGTAGCTGGAAAGTAGAGCATTGCAGTAGTCTAACATAGAAGTGACAAAAGCATGGATACTTTTTTCTGCATAATTTTTGGACAGAAAGTTTCTGATTATTACAATGTTACGCAGATTGAAAAAAGCTGTCCTTGAAACAGTTCGCCAAATGAGAGATCAGGGTCCAGAGTAAAGCCGAGGTCCTTCACAGTTTTATTTGAGTCGACTGTACAACCATCAAGATTAATTGTCAGATTCAACAGAAGATCTCTTTGTTTCTTGGGACCTAGAACAAGCATCTCTGTTTTGAGTTTAAAAGTAGAACATTTGCCGCCATCCACTTCCTTATGTCTGAAACACAGGCTTCCAGGGAGGGCAATTTTGGGGCTTCACCATGTTTCATCGAAATGTACAGCTGTGTGTCATCCGCATAGCAGTGAAAGTTAACATTATGTTTCCGAATGACATCACCAGGTGGTAAAATATATAGTGAAAACAATAGCGGTCCTATCAGAGACTTGAGGAACACCGAAATTTACAATTGATTTGTCAGAGGACAAACCATCCACAGAGACAAACTGATATCTTTCCGACAGATAAGATCTAAACCAGGCCAGAACTTGTCCGTGTAGACCAATTTGGGTTTCTAATCTCTCCAAAAGAATGTGGTGATCGTTGATATCAAAAACAGCACTAAGGTCTTGGAGCACGAGGACAGTTGCAGAGCATCGGTCTGACGCCATTAAAAGGTAATTTACCACCTTCACAAGTGCAGTCAGTGCTATGATGGGGTCTAAAACCAGACTGAAGCGTTTTGTATACATTGTTTTTCTTCAGGAAGGCAGTGAGTTGCTGCGCAACAGCTTTTTCATTTTTTTTTGAGAGGAATGGAAGATTCGATATAGGCCGATAGTTTTTTATATTTTCTGGGTCAAGGTTTGGCTTTTTCAGGAGAGGCTTTATTCCTGCCACTTTTAGTGAGTTGGTACACATCCGGTGGATAGAGAGACGTTTATTTATTTCAGCTTTTATTTCTATCATCACATTCACAGTGGGTCATTAGTTTACATACACTCAATTAGTATTTGGTAGCATTGCCTTTAAATTGTTAAATTAACTTGGGTCAAACGTTTCGGGTAGCCTTCCACAAGCTTCCCACAATAAGTTGAGTGAATTTTGGCCCATTCCTCCTGACAGAGGTTAGGTTTGTAGGCCTCCTTGCTCGCACACGCTTTTTCAGTTCTGCCCACAAATTATCTATAGGATTGAGGTCAGGGCTTTGTGATGGCCACTCCAATACCTTGACTTTGTTGTCCTTAAGCCATTTTGCCACAACTTTGGAAGTATGCTTGGGGTCATTGTCCATTTGGAAGACCCATTTGCGACCAAGCTTTAACTTCCTGACTGATGTCTTGAGATGTTGCTTCAATAAATCCACAATTTTCCCTCCTCATGATGCCATCTATTTTGTGAAGTGCACCAGTCCCTCCTGCAACAAAGCAACCCCACAACATGATGCTGCCAGCCTCGTGCTTCACGGTTGGGATGGTGTTCTTCGGCTTGCAAGCCTCCCCCTTTTTTCTCCAAACATAACGATGGTCATTATGGCCAAACTGTTCTATTTTTGTTTCATCAGATCAGAGGACATTTCTCCAAAAAGTACGATCTTTGTCCCCATGTGCAGTTGCAAACCCGAACCGTAGTCTGGCTTTTTTATGGCGGTTTTGGAGCAGTGGCTTCTTCCTTGATGAGCGGCCTTTCAGGTTATGTCGACATAATACTCATTTTACTGTGGATATAGATACTTTTGTACCTGTTTCCTCCAGCATCTTCACAAGGTCTTTTGCTGTTGTTCTGGGATTGATTTGCACTTTTCGCACCAAAGTACGTTAATCTCTAGGCAACAGAACACGTCTCCTTCCTGAGCGGTATGACGGCTGCATGGTCCCATGGTGTTAATACTTGCGTACTATTGTTTGTACAGATGAACGTGGTAACTCCAGGCATTTGGAAATTTCTCCCAAGGATGAACCAGACTTGTGGCGGTGCACAATTTTCTTCTGAGGTCTTGGCTGATTTCTTTAGATTTCCCCATGATGTCAAGCAAAGAGGCACTGAGTTTGAAGGTAGGCCTTGAAATACATCCACAGGTACACCTGCAATTGACTCAAATTATGTCAATTAGCCTGTCAGAAGCTTATAAAGCCATGGCAACATTTTCTTGAATTTTCCAAGCAGTTTAAAGGCACAGTCAACTTAGTGTATGTAAACTTCTGACCCACTGGAATTGTGATACAGTGAATTATAGATGAAATTATCTGTCTGTAAACAATTGTTGGAAAAATTACTTGTGTCATGCACAAAGTAGATGTCCTAACCAACTTGCCAAAACTATAGTTTGTTAACATGAAATTTGTGGAGTGGTTGAAAAACGAGTTTTAATGACTCCAACCTAAGTGTATGTAAACTTCCGACTTCAAATGTACATCCATACTACCATTCATGTTTTAAACCGGAATCAGATTATTTTCAGAAGAGTCCCATGACACTTTTTCGGGATGTCTCACGGTCTGACAATCACAGCTTTAGCTCAGCCACTTTCCACTGCAAATGCGGTAGGCCGACATAGGCGGACGTGGTGGATTGACGCAGCCCATGCAGAAAAACAGATATCTGTAGCTTAAACAGGTATCTGTAGCTTAAACAGGTATCTCTAGCTTAAACAGATATCTCTAGCTTAAACTGACGGATTTTGAAGTAATTTTTTTTATTATGTTACTTAGATCTGACAAACACGTCGGAACGGGTAGTAGTTGGTAGAGTTTCGTTTGAGGGTTTTGCCATGGATGGTAGTCGGGGAGCCCAGCCCCCGGTCGAGGATCAGGGGAGGCAGATACCAATGAACAAAGTCTGGAACCAACATGACCCTGAACAGCTCCTACCCCCAAGCCATAAAACTGCTAAATATACTGAACAAAAATATCAACGCAACATGTAAAGTGTTGGTCCCATGTTTAATAATACCCCAGGAAAGTTTCATATGCACAAAAAGCTTATTTCTCAAAAATGTTGTATGCAAATTTGTTTACATCCTGTTATTGAGCTGGGGACAATAAAAGGCCACTCTAAATGTACAGTTTTGTCACACAACACAATGCAACAGATGTCTGAAGTTTTGAGGTAGCGTGCAATTGGCATGCTGACTGCAGGAATGTCCACCAGAGCTGTTACCAGATAATTTTATGTTAATTTCTCTACCATAAGCCGCCTCCAACGTCGTTTTAAAGAATATGGTAGTACGTTCAACCAGCCTCACAACCACAGACCACGAGTAACCATCCCAGCCCAGGACAGCTGATGAAACTGGGGGTTTGCACAACTGAAGAATTTCTGCATAAACTGTTTCAGGAACGCTCATCTGCGTGCTTGTTTGTCCTCACTAGTGTCTTGACCTGACTGCAGTTTGGCGTCGTAACCGGCTTCCATGGGCAAATGCTCACCTTCGATGACCACTGGCACGCTGGAGAAGTGTACTCTTCACAGATGAATCCGGGCAGATGGCAGAGTGCCCCTTGGTGGTGGTGGGATTATGGTATGGGAAGGCATAAACTACGGACAATGAACACAATTATATTTTATCTACGGCAATTTGAATGCACAGAGATACCGTGAGGAGATCCTGAAGCCCATTGTCGGGCCATTCATCCGACGCCATCACCTCATGATTCAGCATGATAATGCACGGCCCCATGTCACAACGATCTGTACACAATTTCTGGAAGCTGAAAATGTCCCAGTTCTTCCATGGCCAGTATACTTGCCAGACATGTCACCCATTGAGCAAGTTCGGGATGCTCTGGATCGACTTGTATGACAGCGTGTTCCAGTTCCCACCAGTATCCAGCAACTTCGCACAGCCATTGAAGAGGAGTGGGACAACATTCCACAGGCCACAACCAAAAAGCCTTATCAACTCTATGCAAAGGAGATGTGTCGCACTGAATGAGGCAAATAGGGGTCTCACCAGATGCCGACTGGTTTTCTGATCCACACCCCTACCTTTTTTAAGGTATCTGTGACCAACAGATCCATATCTGTATTCCCAGTCATGTGAAATCCATAGATTAGGGCCTAATGAATTTATTTCAGTTGACTGATTTCCTTATATGAACTGTAACTCAGTAAAATATTAAAAAAATGTGCATGTTGCATTTATATTTTTGTTCAGTGTAGTAGATAGTTAAATAGTAACTACATAGCTACCCAGACTATCTGTATTTTCCCTTTTTACACTAACTTTGACTGATCACATACACTGCTGCTACTATTTCTTATCTATTCTGATACCTAGTCTCTTTAGTCCTAGTTATATCTGCATATCTACCTCAATTACTTCATACGCCTGCACATCGACTAGGTGCTGGTAGCCCGTATATATAGCCACGTTATCTGTACTCTGTGTATTTATTATTTTGTGTTATTACTTTTCCATAATTTCTCTATTTTCTTTTTATCTGCATTGTTGGGTAAGTAAGCATGTCACTGTTAGTCTACACCTGTTGTTTACCAAGCATGTGACGAATACATTTTGATACAATTTGAGGGTCAGCCCCCAGTCGTGAACTGTGGTTGTGCTGAGCCTGCTGGCAGGGCCAACCCCCGGCCATAGGTAGAGGTTGTTCTGGCCCCCCTCATTGTGCAAGAAGCTTGATGGGTGAGTCGATGGTGAGGCCAGCCCCTGGAAGTTAATCAAGCTTGGTAGCTGGCCTCCCGGCAGGATCGAACTCCAGTTGTGAACCAAAGTTACACTGAGCCTGCTGGCTGTGCCAACCACTGGCTGTAAATTGAGATGGACCGGGGTTGTTTGGCCCGCAATAGTGCAGAAAGCCTGAGAATGAGTTGATGGTGAAGACAGCTCCCGGTTGTGGACCGAGTTTGGTAGCTGGTCTTCCTGCAGGATCAGCCCACAGTTGTGCACTGAGGTTGTCCTGAGCCTGCTGGCGGGCGGAGAACTGGCTCAGCATAAACCGCAGTATGACTGTTTGTTACGCCGAAGTGTGAAGAGTATTTAGAGTATTTCGTAATATTCAATATAAATCTGAGACACTCCATTCGGTATGATATGTTACGTTTTGTACGGTACAGTGTGTATCAATTTGTGGATGTCCACCATTTTCGTATGGTATGTTACGAATTACAATTCATATTATATTTTACGAATTTTCTTAATGTACAATATGTAACGAATTTGCTAAATGTACTTTGTTACGAATCTGAAAAACTTTAGTATGTTACAAATTTTAGCTAGGTGGCTAGGTGACTAACTTTCGTTAGCTGTCTAACTTTAGCTCGGCTAGGGGTTAGGGGTTAGGGTTAAATTTAGGAGTTAGGTTAAAGGTTTAGGGTTAGGCGAAGGGTTAGCTAAAAGGGTTAAGGTTAGGGGAAGGGGAAGGGGAAGGGTTAGCTAAAAGGGTAAAGGTTAGGGTTAGGGGAAAGGTTAGCTAAAAGGGTAAAGGTTAGGGTTAGGGGAAGGGTTAGCTAAAAGGGTAAAGGTTAGGGTTAGCGGAAGGGTTAGCTAAAAGGGTAAAGGTTAGGGTTAGGGGAAGGGTTAGCTAAAAGGGTATAGGTTAGGGTTAGGGGAAGGGTTAGCTAAAGGGGTTAAGGTTAGGTTAGGGGAGGTGTTATATTACATGCTAAGTAGTTGCAAAGTAGCTAAAAAGTAGTAAATAGTTGCTAATCATCTAAAATGCTAAAGTTGTCCACTTTTGCGTCATACGCCCATCCACCCCAACCAACCACCTAACTTTCATTTTTGCCTTAAGTAGCAATCTACGTTATCTAACCATACCAAACGTAACATATCATACTAATTTGAGTTTCCCGGATTTACATTTACTATGTTAAGTCTACTCTATGAGACCAGGCTGGTCGATGAGGATGGGGACATGCCCTCTCTTCTGTCTCCTGTAGAAATAGAAGGCTCTAATTCTATGGTTCTGCAAGATGGAAAAGTTTGAGCTTTTTTAATCTGCATCATACTGTCCACCTTTTTAATTTTTCTTGGACGTCAAAAGCTAGTGAAATTACTGAATTTGATGAACTGTATGTTCTATGTAGTCTATTTCTACAGTGAGGGAAAAAAGTATTTGATCCCCTGCTGATTTTGTACATTTGCCCACTGACAAAGAAATTATCAGTCTATAATTTTAATGGTAGGTTTATTTGAACAGTGAGAGACAGAATAACAACAAAAAAATCAGAAAAACACGTGAAAAATGTTATAAATTGATTTGCATTTTAATGAGGGAAATAAGTATTTGACCCCTCTGCAAAACATGACTTAGTACTTGGTGGCAAAACCCTTGTTGGCAATCACAGAGGTCAGACGTTTCTTGTAGTTGGCCACCAGGTTTGCACACATCTCAGGAGGGATTTTGTCCCACTCCTCTTTGCAGATCTTCTCCAAGTCATTAAGGTTTCGAGGCTGACGTTTGGCAACTCGAACCTTCAGCTCCCTCCACAGATTTTCTATGGGATTAAGGTCTGGAGACTGGCTAGGCCACTCCAGGACCTTAATGTGCTTCTTCTTGAGCCACTCCTTTGTTGCCTTGGCCNAGTTGAGTTGATGCCAAAGAGCTCCATTTTGGTCTCATCTGACCACAACACTTTCACCCAGTTGTCCTCTGAATCATTCAGATGTTCATTGGCAAACTTCAGACGGCCATGTATATGTGCTTTCTTGAGCAGGGGGACCTTGCGGGCGCTGCAGGATTTCAGTCCTTCACGGCGTAGTGTGTTACCAATTGTTTTCTTGGTGACTATGGTCCCAGCTGCCTTGAGATCATTGACAAGATCCTCCCGTGTAGTTCTGGGCTGATTCCTCACCGTTCGCATGATCATTGCAACTCCACGAGGTGAGATCTTGCATGGAGCCCCAGGCCAAGGGAGATTGACAGTTCTTTTGTGTTTATTCCATTTGCGAATAATCGCACCAACTGTTGTCACCTTCTCACCAAGCTGCTTGGCGATGGTCTTGTAGCCCATTCCAGCCTTGTGTAGGTCTACAATCTTGTCCCTGACATCCTTGGAGAGCTCTTTGGTCTTGGCCATGGTGGAGAGTTTGGAATCTGATTGATTGATTGCTTTAAGAGTGTGCTCCTAATCTCAGCTCGTTACCTGTATAAAAGACACCTGGGAGCCAGAAATCTTTCTGATTGAGAGGGGGTCAAATACTTATTTCCCTCATTAAAATGAAAATCAATTTATAACATTTTTCACATGCGTTTTTTGGATTTTTTTGTTGTCTCTCAATGTTCAAATAAACCTACCATTAAAATTATAGACTGATCATTTCTTTGTCAGTGGGCAAACGTACAAAATTCCCTCACTGTATACTGGTAAATCTACTCAGTCTGTATCATGCAACTGTTCACTCTTTGACCTTTGACGGGGGTCTACCAGGTCACTTTGCTCAGGTCACTGTGCTGTGGGTCTGGGCTGTTGTCATGGAAATAGCCTACAACAACAACAACAACAGAAGAATTTTCCATAAGTGAGGTACATAACATTCCTTCCTGTTTCATCAGGTAGGGATTCCACCAATGAGCAAACAGAACAGGACTCCTCATCATGACATCAACTCAAGCTTGTTTATACCTGGTGCTAACTTTTTTTATTGTGTCCACATCCTGATTGTTGCTGACATTTGTTGACAGGTAAAGACGATCAGAAGACATTGTGTTCTGATTGTGATCAGATCTTCCTGACCACATCAGGATATAGTCAGGAACACATTGTTTCTGGATATCTCAAAAACATAGATGGATCTGAACAGTAAAACAATTTAAATCATTATTAAAATAATTCATATGTGGCACCATTGACTATGACATCAATACGTGTCTTGAACCCCCTAAGGTCGATGTCCGCGCCCCCACGGAAATATAATTAGCAGAATACAAAAATTATTAGCATCTGAACAGTTTGGTCTACAAACTCACTTGGAAAAATGAGACTCTCACGAACACAATGGTGTTCTCCGTTTTGCTCTACGACCCCCACAAACGTCTTGGTACTTGTCTGAAGTCGGTACAGCCGATCTGCCAACTTCTGTCTGTAGCATCCAAACAGTTTGGGCTCCACACTAATATGACCCCTCTGTTGTTTTTCTCTGGAACATCCACAGGCCTCACAAGACTCGTCTGAAGGTCCCCCTGTACCAGTTGAAAACATTTATGGAAGTATATACAGTATGGAGAATGTTTAGTGTAAAATATATATAATATATATATATCTTTTTTTAAATAAACATTTCCTAATCATTCTATATCCCACAGATATAGAACAGAGATTTCAGAACAAACTTAATTTAGATTTTTTAGGGAGGACTATCTGTTGTTCCATGTAGTGAATATGTTATTCAATGCGTTTGTATGGGCTAATAGCAGTAAGGTCAAAAATAATTTATCATCAAACAATTTTTTTAAATATTTTTTGGGATACTTCAAAGGGTCTTAAAATTAAAAATCAAATAGCAAAATTATCCTTGGTATGGCCTTCTTAAAACAATTCCATATAGCTTAGTAGAACCCTTCTCCCGGCTTAGACAGGGCTTAGACTCTCATGGGTTAAAATAAAGAAATGTATACTATACTGAAAGAATATCCTTAAAATAATTTACATACAGGTATTGACCAAGAAATCCTGTCACAATGCAGACAAAGTGGACGGATAAGAGACACATATAGTATCATAAGACACGTCTGAAAATGTGGGCACACTCAGAATGTGGACAAGATCAGGACCAATGATTTAGGTATAAACAAAGCAATAAAGATGATCTATAGGAGAGTGTGTGTCCCAAATGGTACCCTATTACCTATATAGTGCAGGGCCTTTAGGGATCCTGTCAAAAGTAGTCCACTATTAAAGGAATATAATACGGTGCCATTTGGGAGACGACCAAGGCTACGGTTAAAGGGTTAGCATGGGACTTCATTGTCCCCTCATTCAATCGATCTGCTCTACAGGTCAATGGCCTCGGTCTCGATGATTCAGACTTGTTTCTTCCTGTTCAAAAATACAGTACTGTACACTAGGACAAAGTGACACAGTCGGATTTGGCAAGTATGTTTCTCAAAAAATACTTATTGGTTGTCAAGTTGCGCAAATTGCACATCTGGACCTCAAAGCCAGCTCCACTGCTTTATTTTCATTCTGACCCTCTAATCAGGGACTGATTTAGACCTGGGACACCAGATGGGTGCAATTAATTATCAGGTACAACACAAACCAGTTTGTTTAGCTGGACCTTGCCGGTGTGAGTGTGTTAGACTCTCTCTCTCTTTTTCTGTATCTTTTCTCTCTCTCTCTCTCTCTCTCTCTCTCTCTCTCTCTCTCTGTCTCTCTCTGTCTCTCTCTCTGTCGCTCTCTCTCTCTCTGTGGGTCTCGCTCTCTCTCTGTCTCTGTCTCTCACTCTCAATTTAATTCAATTCAATTTAAGGGATTTATTGACATGGGAAACATATGTTAACATTGCCAAAGCAAGTTAAGTAGATAATAAACAAAAGTGAAATAAACAATACAAATTAACAGTAAACATTACACTCACAGAAGTTCCAAAAGAATAAAGACATTTCAGATGTCATATTATGTCTATATACAGTGTGGTAACAATGTGCAAAAAGTACAAAAGGGAAAATAAGTAAATGGGTTATATTTACAATGTTTTTTGTTCTTTACTGGTTGCCCTTTTCTTGTGGCAACAGGTCACACATATTGTTGATGTGATGACACACTGTGGTATTTCACCCAGTAGATAAAATCTAATCAAATCAAATTGTATTTATCACATGCGCCGAATACAACAGGTGTAGACCTTAGAGTGAAATGCTTACTTACAAGCCCTTAACCAACAATGCAGTTTTAAGAAATACCTATAAAAAGTCGAAATAAAAGTAACAAATAATTATAGAGTAGCAGTAAGATAGCAATAGTGAGGCTATATACAGGGTGTACAGGTATAGAGTCAATGTGCTGGGGCACCGGTTAGTCGAGGTAATTAAGGTAATATGTACATGTAGGTAGAGTTATTAAAGTGACTATGCATAGATAATAACAGAGAGTAGCAGCAGCGTAGAGGGGGGGAGGAGGGGGGGCAATGCAAATAGTCTGGGTAGCCATTTGATTAGATGTTCAGAAGTCTTATGGCTTGGGGGTAGAAGCTGTATAGAAGCCTCTTGGACCTAGACTCAGCGCTCTG
Source organism: Hucho hucho (assembly GCA_003317085.1). Classification (NCBI taxonomy): domain Eukaryota; kingdom Metazoa; phylum Chordata; class Actinopteri; order Salmoniformes; family Salmonidae; genus Hucho; species Hucho hucho. The sequence continues at coordinate 54,891 of QNTS01005045.1, forward strand.
GTGCCGCTTGCCGTGCGGTAGCAGAGAGAACAGTCTATGACTAGGGTGGTTGGAGTCTGTGACAATTTTTAGAGCCTTCCTCTGACACCGCCTGGTATAGAGGTCCTGGATGGCAGGAAGCTTGACCCCGGTGATGCACTGGGCCGTACGCACTACCCTCTGTAGTGCCTTGCGGTCAGAGGCCGAGCAGTTGCCATACCAGGCAGTGATGCAACCCGTTAGGATGCTCTCGATGGTGCAGCTGTAGAACCTTTTGAGGATCTGAGGACCCATTCCAAATATTTTCATTCTCCTGATGGGGAATGTCTTGGTGTGATTGGACCTTGTTAGTTTGCTGGTGATATGGATGCCAAGGAACTTGAAGCTCTCAACCTGCTCCACTACAGCCCTGTCGATGAGAATGGGAGTGTGCTCGGTCCTCCTTTTCCTGTAGTCCACAATCATCTCCTTTGTCTTGATCACGTTGAGGGAGAAGTTGTTGTCCTTGCACCACACGGACAGGTTTCTGACCTCCTCCCTAAAGGCTGTCTCATCGTTGTCCGTGATCAGGCCTACCATTGTTGTGTCATCGGCAAACTTAATGATGGTGTTGGAGTCGTGCCTGGCCGTGCAGTCATGAGTGAAAAAGGAGTACAGGAGGGGACTGAGCGCGCACCCCTAAGGGGCCCCCGTGTTGAGGATCAGCATGGCGGATGTGTTGTTACCTACCCTTACCACCTGGGGGCGGCCCATTAGGAAGTCCAGAATCCAGTTGCAGAGGGAGGTGTTTAGTCCCAGGGTCCTTAGCTTAGTGATGAGCTTGGAGGGCACTATGGTGTTGAACGCTGAGCTGTAGTCAATGAATAGAATTCTCATGTAGGTGTTCCTTTTGTCCAGGTGGGAAAGGGCAGTGTGGAGTGCAATAGAGATTGCATCATCTGTGGATCTGTTGGGGCGGTATGCAAATTGGAGTGGGTCTAGGGTTTCTGGGATAATGGTGTTGATGTGAGCCATGACCAGCATTTCAAAGCACTTCAGACATGAGTGCTACGGGTCGGTAGTCATTTAGGCAGGTTACCTTAGTGTTCTTGGGCACAGGGACTATGATTGTCTGCTTGAAACATGTTTTTATGGGTGTTTATCAAATTGTTTTCGATCTGTGTAATATAGTTATACATTTGGCAGGAGGTTAGGAAGTACAGCTCAGTTTCCACCTCATTTTGTGGGCAGTGTGCACATTGCCTGTCTTCTCTTGAGAGCCAGGTCTGCCTACGGCAACCTTTCTCAATAGCAAGGCTATGCTCACTGAGTCTGTACATAGTCAAAGCTTTCTCTAAGTTTACTCACTGTTTAGGGCCAAATAGCGTTCTAGTTTGCTCTGTTTTTTTGTTAATTCTTTCCAATGTGTCAAGTAATTATCTTTTTGTTTTTTCATGATTTGGTTGGGTCTAATTGTCTTGCTGTCCTGGGGCTCTGTGGCGTCTATTTGTGTTTGTGAACAGAGCCCCATGACCAGCTTGCTTAGGGGACTCTTCTCCAGTTTCTTCTCTCTGTAGGTGATGGCTTTGTTATGGAAGGTTTGGGAATCCATTCCTTTTAGGTGGTTGTAGAATTTAACGGCTCTTTTCTGGATTTTGATGATTAGCGGGTATCGGCCTAATTCTGCTCTGCATGCATTATTTGGTGTTTTATGTTGTACACTGAGGATATTTTTGCAGAATTCTGCATGCAGTCTCAATTTGGTGTTTGTCCCATTTTGTGAATTCTTGGTTGGTCTAGATGGAATTTGTATTTGTGGTCTTGGCGACTGGATCTTTTTTTGGAACACCATTCTTTTTGTCTTACTGAGATTTACTGTCAGGGCCCAGGTCTGACAGAATATGAATCTCTCTCTCTCTCTCTCTCTCTCTCTCTCTCTCTCTCTCTCTCTCTCTCTCCCTCTCTCTCTCTCTATCCTACTCTCTCTATAACACACACCCACAGACACATTGGACACACACACAAACAAGGGAACAAGGTCATAAACACGAACACGTACACACACTCTTGGGCAATAGACCTGTTGTTTTCTCCCCTCCCTCCCTCCCTCCCTCCCTCCATCCCTCCCTCCCTCTATCCCTCCCACGCTCCAGTGTCCAGATTCTTGCAGCGTTTACAGTAGGGGATGTCACGTCACACACACAGGGTCATTGGGTAAGCAGCAGTAAAAGGATCATTAACCCTGACTACGTACCAACTGTATCTCTTGATCTGATCTGCTGCCGGTTTTATGCTTTATTATACCCAACGGCTATAGTCTGACTCACACTGTGTCTGTTGATAACAGGTTGCTCCTATGGTCTATATACTGTAATAAACATGGTCTATGTCCCAAATGGCACTCTATTCCCTATATAGTGCATATAGGCCCTGGCTAAAAGTAGTGCACTATATAGGAAATAGGGTCCATTTGGGATGCATTCATGGGCTGTGATTCTGAAAGGCAAGCTTCTGGTTGTTAATCTCGATGTTCCTAATGTTTATTTTAGCTTTCCAAGCTGGGAGTGTTTATCTCGGTATTCCGAGCAGGGCCTTTTGATCTTATCCGCTCGCCAGGTGGTAAACACACACACACACACACACACACACACACACACACAGTAATAATCAAGGTAGGGTCTATCAATAGATAGGACGATAGTCACGTCTATATTGGGTTTTGAGCTAGCAATGCATGTTAAAGTGAATTTTTCTCCTCCTCATTTCTCCTTCAATACTCCATATTACGGAACCAAATTTGGCACACCGGTTGACAACAAAATTCCCTAAATTGTCAGCAGATGGTGACTTGATCCCCTCGCTAGTTTTCTTGCTGGAAGGATGGATAGACATTTTGCATTCTCCCATAGGGATAGGGACCCTATTTTTTTAAGACATTTAAGAAATTCCGCTAAGTTGTCAACAGTGACACTCAAATGACAGAGAAAGACTACATATCAGAAGTGCCTTCTGTTTGAATATCTGAGAAAGGTGTTCTTGATGTGATTAAAAACAATATTTTCTCTGCTATCTTTTACAGCAAAGAATGAAGGAAAGCTAACCAATTACATGGGGGCTAACAGGCTAATATTTCATTTTTGTTAAAGGAGAAACAGAAAAAGATTACAGATCATACAGCCTCATTGGAGATCTTTCTGTTCTACGTACCGAGCTGTGACCAAAACTGAAACCTAGCCACTCTCTCATATCTTAGCAACACACGTTTTTATCTAGCTAGCTAACGTTATATCCCGACAACAATATATTTTTGTTCTCAGCCACATCTAAGCCATATTCAAAATTGAATTCAAACCAGATAGCCTACATTGTTGAAATTGTATCTATTTTGTTGGTTGACATTGTAACGTTAGTTGCTAGCTACCTAGCTTGTTAGGCAGGCTCCCTGGTTCACGTTTCGTCTGAGCAGCCCAGCTATGACATGTTGGCAAGCTGTTGCACCTTGACAACATTGACAATCAAAATACTTCTTTTGTTCAAATATCTTAGCCTTATTCACAATTAAATTAACTATCTATCTGAGCTCAGATCAGCTACAAATGTTAATTTTGTTGCATCAAATCAACCTTTCCACCATAGCTAGCTAGTTCGCTACGTTACCTAATCAAACCAATGCTCTAAAATGACATACAATAGCATAATGCTGTGACAGTTTCATCAAACAGAAGTGGAACATTATAGCTATGTCAATTCTTACCTTGATTGTTGGTATTAGTTCCTCATTGGCCTTATCTCCAATATTATGTGAAGTCTCATCACAAAATCATACATATAAGTGTCTAGGCAATGCTGTTCTGTACTAAGATGGCTGTTCACTGATGATACAGCATCATAGCCTGCTTTATCCTCACTTTCTGACAATTGTGTAAGTAATTGATAAACAACTTAGCTATTGAAATGCAAGCAGCAGGTGATGAGACCAACTACAGAAAGTATTACAATAACAAAACATAAACAAAATAACAATATTTCACTCAAGTCAACCTTACCAACATGATTGTAATACAGCCATCAGTACTATTCATATTAACCCTCAGCACAAACAAACAAGAATATGAAACAAAGACTATTCACTTTATTTAAACTGATGATGTAATGGTGAATGAATCACACATTGTTAAATGTGGTAGCTGCAAGCTGTTTGTGTTTACATCCCTCTCAGTCCAATCACCAAAGATGGCTAAAGTAAAGGGAGAGAGATTACAATAGGAAAGGGTGGCGGCCTACAGTAGGTGGAGGTTCAGGTCACCTGTAGAGTTACCCTCCTGTAGCTCATCAATATTAGAATCAGGTGCACTAGATTAGGGTTGGAGAAAACTTACACGACGGTAACTCTCCAGGAGAGCCCTGTATCAGATCACGCTGGATCTTGCGTTGAGTCTGTTGATTCCATCTCGATCTGGTCATCCTCATTGTGGTACTCCAGTCCTCGGGGGCCTGATTGGTGTCACACTTTTTCCCCAGCCCCAGATAGCACACCTGAATACTCTAATTGTATTCCAAGGACTAGTCTGGCCCATCTCTATGATAGACTGTCACCATGATCACCTGAAAAACATAAATAGTGTCATTATTACTTTGTTTTCAAACTGTAGCAACACTTAAAAAAACAAGCAGTGCTCTCATATCTAACATACATAATTGTGTTCGGCAAAGAAATCACAGATACATTTAACAAACATTCATTGAAGTATAGTCAATATGTTCACAGAGTTGGATCATGTCTACATACGGTAGCCAGGGAGAGGTGAGGTGGGGAATGTGGGGTGCACATTTTTGTTTTTGCACTAGCACTACACAGCTGATTCAAATGATCAACTTATCAAGTGTTGATGATTTGAATCAGGTGTGTAGTGCAAATGCAAAAACAGTATGGCTGCGTTTCAAAATCAAAGTAGACAGCCCTCTGCCCTAAACCCTCAGCCATTGAATGACATTTTACATCATCACATCCGAGTGTACCATAAATGTCCATTGCACAAGCGAGGGAGAGTGATGATCGGAGAGGCAATGTCCTTGGTGGAAATCTTGAAGTTCAGCTTAAAAACAACCAATCTAAAGCTATTAATGTACCTAGTAAGCTAACGTATCTCGCTAGCTCTCCTGTCAGGGAGCTAGCTACAGTTACCCATAGCTGGCTAGCTAGTTTTATAGTTTGGTTGTATATTCCAATACATTTCAGAACTGCCAAAAATATGTTTATGAATCTAGATAAGTTTTATAGGCTCCTCGTTACGAGACTAAGCCAATTTGCCAATGCTAAAAACAATGTCTATATATATTTTTAGCAAGCTAGCTTCATACTTTTTTCTGACTTGCCGAAAATGCAGCCTTGTTGATTACATTTTACACTTCGCGGCCACCAGAGTTTGACATACTACTTAAGTAGTGCAGCAGTTTGCATTGAATTGTGGGTCATATCAACCCCGCAAGTGACCAAAGTTGTTCACTCGCTCCCTCGAGCTAAATCGAGGCTCGACGGAGCAACGTTAGCGAATTGGACCTCCACTTAAGATGGCAATCAAACTGCATCCGGTTTCGACAGAGATTCCCCAGAGGGAAAGTGGCTAGCGCAAGGGCTGAGGGGATAAAAATAACATGTTTGGACTGCAGTCATAATCTTCCTCCACTGTCCCTGTCCCACACTGGGCTAAAAACCAGTGATCAACTGCTCGCAAAGCACACGTGACTGTCCTCCTTGACAATGTGCCAACGGTTTGAGCCACCCAAAAGATATCAATTTGATGCCTCCATCCACAACATTTCCAGCTGGCTGTGGAGTGAGCTGGCAGCACGTTCTTAACTCTTCTACACGTTTGTATGTGACCATGTATTATTGTATGTATGTGATTCCTCTCCTCAAGACCCACCTGCCCTCTGCACTACTCATTCATGTCTCCTCTCTCTCTCTTAGACCATGGTACTGTACTTGCAGTGGTGTAAAGTACTTAAGTAAAAATACTTTAAAGTACTACCTAAGTAGTTTTTCGGGGTATCTGTACTTTACTTTACTATTTATGTTTTTGACAACTTTTACTTTTACTCCTCTACATTCCAGAAGAAAATATGTACTTTTTAGTCTCATACATTTCCCTTGACACCCAAAAGTATTTTTCGAATGCTTAGCAGGACAGAACAATCGCCCCAATTCATCCCTATTGCCTCTGATCTGGCGGACTCACTAAACACAAATAAACAAGAAAATAGTGCCTTCTGGTTTTCTTAATATAAGGGTGACTTTCTGGGTGACTGGGTGACTTTCTAGGTGACTTTCACTTTTACTGAGTCATTTTCTATTTAGTTATCTTTACTTTCACTCAAGTATGACAATTGGGTGCTTTTGCCTTCATCATCCTTTAGTGAGACGAGGTGGGGGTATTGGGGTGTTGCCCTTGGTCTCATTCATCCGAAGCAGGCCTCTCCAGAGGAACACTGAAGTGGGAGAGAGGGATAAATGGGAAGGAGAGAAAATGTACATGGTCTTATCAGTAAGGTATGCCAGTATAAATACAGATATTCTGGTTGGAAATTGGGTGATTGTCGGGGCAAATAATGCGTTACCAAACATTCTAAAAAGACAGTGAGTATCCATTGAGACATTGAGGAGCAAAGGGGAGGATACTCACATGTACACGGAGTGGAAGCCATAGTAGGAGTTGACTCCGTACGTCTCCTAGTTGAACATTTCACTAGCATCCCAGCCATGTGGCTAACAGACAGAGATGCAAAGGAATGGTGGTTAGTGTGTGTGTCATAGTGTGTGTCTCACTGAGTCTGTCACCAGAGTGGTATACTATGAAACAAGCTAGATCAACTCAAGCTTTTATGAAGCCTTTATCTGTACTACGACGGTGGATATTGCTTGCATGCCTGCCGCTAACTGCAGCAGGCTTGTAACTGAGTTTCTATGACGCACATTTCTAGTAAAACGGCAAACTCTTCATTGAGATAATGCTAACACATCAAACCATGGGCGAGCCAGTGCCACATGCTCATTTGGGACGAAATCCAAATGAAAGAAAAGTTGTCTTGCAAATTCAGCAGGCTGTGGTGTGAAATAGGCTTTTAGAAGTGACACCTTTATCTTATTATTTATAGCTAATGCAGTCTTTGATGTGCTTTGGTGTGCTTATCAATGCACAAGCACCTGTTTCCCACTCCTGTCTCTCCTTCTATCTGTGGTACAGCTTAATGCCTTGTGGCCGTAGACATATAATTGGGGACATATAACCAGGGTTAGCGGTTTTGGAACCTCTAACCCTAGTAATTTGACTGTTAAACTCATGGGTATACTAGCAATGGCTGACAGTCTTGACTTGAATGGGAACTGCTATCTATGGATTATATGTCTATGGTTGGTTGCGGCTGTCAGTTTTCCTTTCGTAAATTTCAAAATACAATTGTGCAAAAAACGTACCTTTTGCAAAGCAAATTCTGTCCTTACTAAATGTGTAATGTGATAGGCATTACTTAATTTTTTTACAGACCAAAAGAAAACATTTGATTAATAAAATATTTAAATCAGTTGTCTTCCTTTTTTAAATGTATTTTTGTTCTTTTTTTATACAGGGAAAACCAGGGTCTCATTTACAAGGGGGCCCTGTGAACATGAGCATACACAATTTAATACACATAATGTAAGATAATAATTAATTAATCAAAACAAGCACAACTCTCACGTATCACCTCCCTTAAACTCGATCTAAACTGTCCAATGGAGTCCAGCGAGTCTAATTTCAAGGTGGCCTGAAGTCTATTCCCTGATCTGGAGGCATAAAAACTAAAATAATTTTTCCACAGGTCAGTGGAGACCTGCGCAAATTCCAGAACCAGCCAGTCCAGAGAGCGGGTCTGAAAATTGCTGGATCTCCAATTAATACGTGAGCTGAGGTAGTGGGGGAGTCTCTGAAGAACCACTTCATATACACAAAGTAACCAATGCTGGGCCCTTCTGGTAGTCAGAGACTCCCAGCCAACAGAACTATACAAAATGCAGTAATGTGCACGAAAATTGTCCCCAGTGGTAAAGAGCAGTGCTGAGTGATCAAGCATTGCTTGAACAATCTTCCTTCTACTTTCCAAAGCGAGGGAGGGAGCGGCAGCAGTGTTCAGAGTTTTGGAGAGTCTGGCGTGCCCAAAGTAAAATGACTGGTACTCAGGCCCAGAAACTAGGATATGCACATAATTAGTAGTATTGGATAGAAAAAACTCTGAAGTTTATAAAACTGTTAAAAAAATGTCTGTGATTATAACAGAACTGATTTGGCCGCGCGAAAACCCGAGGAAAATCCATCTGGGAAAATGTGATTCTGTGAGGTGCCTCTTTTGCCATTGACTTGCTATAGGAAATGCTGGATTCCAGCTTACAGGTTGCAGTACCTATGGCTTCCACTTGATGTCAACAGTCTTTAAACAAGGTTTCATGCGTTTATCTTGAAAAATACAGGAGTGAAATAAGTTTTTCCAAGTGGAGGGAGGAAGTCACTTTTCTCTTTGACGCGCGGGACCGTGAGCGCGCGCCTCTGTTTTTTCCTTTTCTATCGCCCAGGATATTATCCGTGTGAAATATTATCGTTAATATACATATTAGTGTACCTAAGGATCGATGAATTAGAAACGTTGTTTGATTTGTTTGGACAAAGTTTATAGGTATATTTTTAACGCTCTGTATGTCTTGTATAATGGACGAGTGGACGGTGGATTTTCTGAACAAAACGCGCCAACCAAACGGAGCTTTATGGATATAAAGAGAGACTTTTTCGAACAAAAGGAACATTGATTGTCTTGCTTGGACCCTTCCGATTGCCATCAGAAGAAGATCTTTAAAGGTAAGCAATTTATTTTATCGCTTTTTATGAGTTTTGTGGTTATGTTATTATGCTAATGCTGAAAATATGCGGGACGCTGTCCTCAGACAATCAAATGTTATGCTTTCGCCGTGAAGCCTTTTTGAAATCTGACAACGCTGTGAGATTGCCAAGATTCTAAGCTTTTGAACAGTGTGCAACACTTTATGAATGTTTTATATTACTACATTACTACATTACTACAAACCAATATTATTTATAAAAAAAGTGAAGAGAAAAGAGCACAAAATCACCCCCCTTGGCACACCTTTTGTAATATTGAGGAAACTAGATTTTATACGGTCAGTAAGCAAACATTGCACTAAGACTGCACTCGTGAAGGTGGTAAACTACCTTTTAATGGCATCAGACCAAGGCTCTGCATCTATCCTCGTGCTCCTAGACCTTAGTGCTACCTTTGATGCCATCGATCACCACATTCTTTTGGAGAGATTGGAAACCCAAAATGGTCTACACAAACAACTTCTGGCCTGTTTTAGATCTTATCTGTCATAAGATATCAGTTTGTCTCTGTGGATGGTATGTCCTCTGACAAATCAACTGTACATTTCGGTGTTCCTCAAGGTTCCGTTTTAGGACCACTATTTTTTCACTATATATTTTACCTCTTGTTGATGTCATTCGGAAACATAATGTTAACTTTCACTGCTATGCGGACGATACACAGCCATACATTTCGATGGAACATGTTGAAGCCCCAAAATTGCCCTCCCTGGAAGCCTGTGTTTCAGACATAAGGAAGTGGATGGTGGCAACTGTTTTACTTTTAAACTTGGACAAAAGAGATTCTAGTTCTAGGTCCCATGAAACAAAGAGATCTTCTGTTGACTCTGACAATTAATCTTGATGGTTGTACAGTCGTCTCAAATAAAACTGTGAAGGACTTCGGCGATACTCTGGGCCCTGATCTCTCTTTTGACGAACATATCAAGACTGTTTCAAGGACAGCTTTTTTCCATCTACGTAACATTGCAAAAATCAGATGCTTTCTGTCCAAAAATGATGCATAAAAATGTATCCATGCTTTTGTCACTTCTAGATTAGACTACTGCAATGATCTACTTTCCGGCTATCCAGATAAAGCACTGAATAAACTTCAGTTAGTGCTAAACACAGCTGCTAAAATCTTGACTAGAACCAAAAATGTTGATCATATTACTCCAGTGCTAGCCTCTCTACAATGGCTTCCTGCTAAGGCTAGGGCTGATTTTAAGGTTTTACTGCTAACCTACAACGCATTACATGGGCTTGCTCCTACCTATATTTGCGATTTGGTCCTGCCGTACATACTTACACGTACGCTACGGTCACAAGATGCAGGCCTCCTTATTTTCCCTAAAATTTCTAAACAAACAGCTGGAGCCAGGGCTTTCTCCTATAGAGCTCCATTTTTATGGAATGGTCTGCCTATCCATGTGAGAGTCTTTAAGTCTTTATTGAAGACAAATTTCTTCAATAAATGATTGTAGTCTAGCCCAGGGGTGTGAAGGTGAAAGGAAAGGCACTGGAGCGACGAACCGCCCTTGCTGTCTCTGCCTGGCCGGTTCCCCTCTCTCCACTGGGATTTTCTGCCTCTAACCCTATTACGGGGGCTCAGTCACTGGCTTACTGGTGCTCTTCCATGCCATCCCAAGGATGGGTGCGTCACTCGTGGGTTGAGTCACTGACGTGATCTTCCTGTCCGGGTTGGCGCCCCACCTCGGGTTCATGCCGTGGGGGAGATCTTAATGGGCTATACTCGGTCTTGTCTCAGGGTAGGACGTGCTACCTTGTTCCAGACCTGCTGTTTTCGACTCTCTTTTTCTACCGCACTTGCTGTCTCTAACTCTGAATGATAGGCTATGAACTAACATTTACTCCTGAGGTGCTGACCTGTTGCACCCTCTACAACCACTGTGATTATTATTATTTGGCCCTGCTGGTCATCTATGAACGTTTGAACATCTTGGCCATGTACTGTGATAATCTCCACCCGGGAACAGCCAGAAGAGGACTGGCCACCCCTCAGAGCCTGGTTCCTCTCTAGGTTGCTTCCTAGGTTTCTAGGGAGTTTTTCCTAGCCACTACGCTTCTACATCTGCATTGCTTGCTGTTTGGGGTTTTAGGCTGGGTTTCTGTATAGCACTTTGTGACATCGGCTAATGTGAAAAGGGCTTTATAAATACATTTGATTGATTGTGTCCTGTCCGTTAGATAGTTTGTGAACCAATTGCAAGACGCCTGATCTAGGCCAACAGTGCCTTCAGAAAATATTCACACCCCTTGACTTTTTCCACATTTGGTTGTGTTACACCCTGAATTTAAAATGGATGAAATTTAGATTTTGTTTCACTGGCCTACACACAACACCCCATAATGTCAAAGTGGAATTATGTTTTAGAAATGCTTAAAAATGAATACAAAATGAAAAGCTGAAATGTCTTGCGTCAGTAAGCATTCAACCCCTTCATTATGGCAAGCCAAAATATGTACAGGAATGTGCTTAACCTTTTACTACTGAGTGTTTCTTGGTAGTCTTAAACAAATCAACTTTGAAACAAAAGTTTACACCTCACACACATGGTTATTGGGTTACAAAAAAGAAGACACCTGTACCATGTCAGATATGCAATGTAACAGTTGAAATGTATTACATTTTGAGTTTGCATACAGTATTACGCTTTATATACATCACGGAAGACTGAAATATAGCAAAACTGTTTGACATGGAAACACTGGATTGTCAGTTTATTTTTATCTTTATTAATTATGAAATTATGACAAATATTAACAACATTCCACCCATGAGGTCACCAGGTCATTTTACTGCTCGAAAAAGGCTACCAAGTCACATAATGAGTTGCATGGACTCAGCCTGTGTCGCCATGCTCCCGCGCCTCAGCCGGATCGTCAGGTTCCCACGACCAGTCTGATCCTGATCCCCGGGATCGTCATTTTGGTCGACGTCCTGCGGCTGGAGCAACACGTCAGGGAGGGGGTACTGTCACGTATGCTCCCTCTCCGGCGCTCTAGGTCGCCATGCACCTGCGCCTTAGCCGGATTGACAGGTTCCCGCGCCTCAGCAGAGGTGACCAGTCCGCTCCTGATCCTCAGGATTGTCATTTTGGTCAGCGTCCTGCGGCTGAAGCCGCTCATCGAAGCGGGGTGCTGTCACGTGTGCTCCCTCTCCGGCCTCACCAGGCTGCTTATTATTGCGCACACCTGTCACGCACATTAGCGCCTATTGACAATCACCTGGACTCCATCACCTCCTTGATTACCTGCCCTATTTATGTCACTCCCTTTGATTCCTTGCCCAGGCGTTATCGTTTCTGTTTCTGTTTCCTGTCTGTGCGTTGTTCGTGTTTCTTGTTTTGTATTATGTTTTGTTCATTTATTAAATTATTCACTCCATGAACTTGCTTCCCGACTCCCAGCGTACACGTTACAAGAAACCAGGTGTGCAAAGCTCTTGGAGACTTACCCCAAAAGATTCACAGCTGTAATCGCTGCCAAAGGTTACTTAGAGTGAGGGAAAAAAGTATTTGATCCCCTGCTGATTTTGTACGTTTGCCCACTGACAAAGAAATGATCAGTCTATAATTTTAATGGTAGGTTTATTTGAACAGTGAGAGACAGAATAACAACAAAAAAATCCAGAAAAACGCATGTGAAAAATTTTATAAATTGATTTGCATTTTAATGAGGGAAATAAGTATTTGACCCCCTCTCAATCAGAAAGATTTCTGGTTCCCAGGTGTCTTTTATACAGGTAACGAGCTGAGATTAGGAGCACACTCTTAAAGGGAGTGCTCCTAATCTCAGTTTGTTACCTGTATAAAAGACACCTGTCCACAGAAGCAATCAATCAATCAGATTCCAAACTCTCCACCATGGCCAAGACCAAAGAGCTCTCCAAGGATGTCAGGGACAAGATTGTAGACCTACACAAGGCTGGAATGGGCTACAAGACCATCACCAAGCAGCTTGGTGAGAAGGTGACAACAGTTGGTGCGATTATTCGCAAATGGAAGAAACACAAAATAACTGTCAATCTCCCTCGGCCTGGGGCTCCATGCAAGATCTCACCTCGCGGAGTTGCAATGATCATGAGAACGGTGAGGAATCAGCCCAGAACTACACGGGAGGATCTTGTCAATGATCTCAAGGCAGCTGGGACCATAGTCACCAAGAAAACAATTGGTAACACACTACGCCGTGAAGGACTGAAATCCTGCAGCGCCCGCAAGGTCCCCCTGCTCAAGAAAGCACATATACATGCCCGTCTGAAGTTTGCCAATGAACATCTGAATGATTCAGAGGACAACTGGGTGAAAGTGTTGTGGTCAGATGAGACCAAAATGGAGCTCTTTGGCATCAACTCAACTCGCCGTGTTTGGAGGAGGAGGAATGCTGCCTATGACCCCAAGAACA
>QNTS01005045.1:87093-108537 GCA_003317085.1 Hucho hucho
ACACACATAAATGCACACACAAACACACACATACACACACACACATACATGTACACACACACGCATGCACACAGTCTGCTGACAGTATGGAAGTGTGTACATCAGGCACTGCAGTGACTAGCAGGTTCAGGTTCCCCACAGGATAACGAATACAATAGAACCCAGATCAGTCATTACTAGTACCACAACCACAAAGTCATAATCATGGTTAAACCCTGCCTATTTCCACAATTTATTTTCCACAACAGATTTTAAACCTAACCCTAACCATAACCCTAACCTTAAGCATACTGCTAACCTTATACCTAACCTAACCTTAAAGTAAGACAGAAAACCCATTTTCGTTCATTAATTTTTACGGTAAAGACTTGGTGGCTGTGGTAACTAGTGACAACCCCTCAGGTCTCCCTGTGACACCTTTACACATTAACTCTCACAACAAACTGTGTGGTCCTGTGTGTGTGTGTGTGTGTGTGTGTGTGTGTGTGTGTGTGTGTGTGTGTGTGTGTGTGTGTGTGTGTGTGTGTGTGTGTGTGTGTGTGTGTGTGTGTGTGTGTGTGTGTGTGTGTGTGTGTGTGTGTGTGTGTGGGTACGTGCGTGTTTGTGTGTGTGTTTGTGTGCCTGCTTGTCTGTGTGCATGGGTACATGCATGCATTCTTGTTTGTGTGTGTGTGTTTTCACTCACCCACTCTCAAGACAAAGTCATTGTATGACTGGTAGTTGATGGCATCCAGTACATCATACATCTCAACAGCAAAATCTGCCACTGTGCATAAGTGTGAGGAGGTGGACTTCTTAGCCTTGGAATCACAAGACAAGAGGTGAGAATTAAGTACAACATGGAACTCACTCATTTTCCTCCCCAGGTCCCATAAGTTAGACATTCTTATACAAGCTATGAAGGAAGTTATCTAATGCAGCTCATACCATAAGGATTAAAAATAATGCCGGCTCACAAACTGTGACGTTTGCATAAAGTTTGGATTTTAGTCTCAAAATGACTGCTTTGTTTGTCCACCTTCGAGGATTTAATGTAAAGCCAGAAGAGTGTTTTATAAAAGGCAGACATGCTTACACCACAGTAACGTTAAATCCTCTCTCTCGCTCTGTCTCTCTCTCAATGTCTCTCTCCATCTGTCTTTCTCTCTCTCTCTGTCTCTATCTATCTCTCTCTATAGAATTTGGAAGGTGGAAACTTCACATCATGCAAGTAAATCAGTATCTGAGGACCCTTGGTTTTGGGTCTCCATAAGCGGTTTGTATTGAGGTCACAAACACTCACACACATACGCACACACGCACACACGCACCCACGCACACACGCACCCACACACCCACACACACACACACACACACACACACACACACACACACACACACACACACACACACACACACACACACACACACACACTGTATGATATACTGTAGTTAAGTGTACCTTGGAGCCAGTGGTAGGTACAAGGCCTACTGCAGCCATGTATGTGCTGCCGATAGTTTTGATCTTCTCAATGTCCTTATAGCACTCTTTATCCATCAGCTATAAGCAGACAGAGAAAGAGAGACAGAGAGAGCGATAGAGAGAGATAAAAAGAGAAAGAGGAGAGAGAGAGAAAGAGAATGATATATAGGTATACAGAGAGTTATTAGAGAGACGTGACCAGTAAGCATTATAAATAACAAGCCAGGGTTGGGTTCATTCAAATTGAAGTCAGTAAATTCAGGAAGTGATTAGATTTTTTTTTTAAACAGAACTGGACAAACTTTAGACATACATAGCTTCTCTTTTTCAGTTAATTGAGAAGTCGTTAAAAATACATTCAATGTTTTCAAGTATGGAATTGGAATTTTTGGAAAGTTTACTTCCTGAATTGACTGCCTTCAATTCAAACTGAACCCAACCCTGTAATCAACTTTCAGCCAAACCAACTTCCTCCCCACATTAATATCTTCCTCTCCCTGAAGAGAGCAATGAACTAACTGATCACACCACCACTCTAATATCTGACCAGCCAATGTCAACACTGTCAGTACACATGGAACAGTAGAAAGTGAAAGTAGAGGAGATGTTGGCCCACATCACATTTGGCACCCTATTCCCTATGCACTGATTTTGACCAGGGCCCATAGGACTATAAAATAAATAATGGCCATAGGACTCTGGTCACAAGTAGTGGATTATAAAATAAATAAAGTGCCATAGGGCCCTGGTCAAAAGTAGGGCACTATATAGGGAACAGGGTGCCATTTGGCCTCCGATCGCAGAAGTATCTGCACTGTTTGTTTTTCAATTATCATTTTTTTTGCAAATTAAATAAATAAATGTTGGGCTCTGCTCAAAAGCAGTGCACTATATTGGGAATGGGGTGCCATTTGGGATGCCTCACCTCGTCAAAGTCTGCGATGATCTCGTTGAGCAGCCTGAGACACTCCACTCCCATGTTGTTGCCGTCCAGCTCAATGTAGAAGTCATTGAAATTAGCGATGGAGGCAAACAGCACTCCTACCTGACTATACGACTGGTAGTACAGGTCCTAACATAGATTCAGACAGGGAACCTGGCCGTTAGATAGGACTATTACACAGGTATTAACAGGTCCTGAAACAGTTTTTACAAAGGAAAAGGAAAAGATTTTACAACTTGACGTTAGATGGTTCATCACCCTGAAAGAACAGTTATTACAGAGTTAACAGTACCAGTTCTAGATCAGATAGGCAGACAGGGAGATACACTGGTTATATACACAGGTCCTGGGACAGTTGTTACATGGTTATAACAGTACAGGTTCCAATACAGGGAGGCAGATAGGTAGACACGAAACAAGACTTACATAGGGCTATTTGCACAGGTATTAACAGATCTTGGGACAGTTGTTACAGAGGGTTAACAGTACATGTCCTAGAATAGAGGTAGACAGGCAACCAGAGCTAGATAGGGCTATTACACTGGTACTGGGACAGTTGTTACAGGGGTGGCAGAACAGGTCCTACAGCGCCCTGGCATATTGGTACAGTGCATTGATGGACATAGGGATACATGGGATCGAGAGATGTAACCACTCTACAACATTCCAGGGTTTAAGGGTCACCGCTGTTCCCGGTATCCCTATGTCCATCAACACACTGTACCAATATGCCAGGGCGCTGTAGGACCTGTACTTTTAACACTATGCAAAAACTATCCTCTCTCTCTCTCTCTTTCTCTAGGACCTGTTCTACCACCCCTGTAACAACTGTCCCAGAGTCACTTCCTGGTTCCACTGTTTACAAAACAATCTGTGGCAGGAATACACGTGTCCTGGTTGGGAGGTCTACAGGATGTTTGATTTAATCACTTCCTCTTCCTGAGAGGGGGGACTGGGAGGGTCCTGGGAGAGGAACAGACATCATTAGAACGGATATTGATCAATCAGCAGAGAACCTGTCACATCACATCACACCTCAACCAAACCCCAACCAAACCGCAACCAAACCACAACCAAACATCAACCACAACCAAACCGCAATCAAATCTCAAACAAATATCAACCACAATCACAACCAAACCACAACCAAACTGCAACCAAACCCGCAACCAAACCACAACCACCATACAACCTTGGAGGTCAAAGAGGCAATTCTTAACATTTACTGTTCAAAAGCTCTCAGGCAACATCAAAACATGACCACGTCATGATGCGGTCAGATCACACTTCAACCCAAACATGACCTCAAAACAACCTGTTCACACCAGCTACTTAAATGCACCACTACCCAAACATGACCGGGAGATGACCAGCAGGGAACCGGGGGACAGGGGGACGAAGCACAGGGGGGGCAGGGGGAACAGGGGGAAGAGGTGCAGGGGGGGCAGGGGGAACAGGGGGACGAGGCGCAGGGTGAACGGGGGGACAGGGAGAGAGGGGGATGTAGCGCAGGGGGGGCGGGGGTGAGACTCACCATGTTGCGGGGGTTGGACATGAGGAAGTGCTGCGCAACGTGTGCAGGTAGGAGATTGAACAGGATCCTCTTGTTGTCCAGCTTCACCTTCTCCATGTCGCCTCTCTCCTCCTCTGCCTGCACAAAATACATGGAAACAAAAACAAGGTAGCCGTACATCAGAATCACTCTGATGCAATACATGTATTAGTATAGTAAGGCAACCTATTCCTAATAGGGCTCTGGTCAAAAGTAGTGCACTACATAGGGATAGGGTGCCATTTGGGTTTCAACCAACAAATAACCAACACACCTAGAGAGAGACAGAATGAAAGAGTGATAGTCCTTTAGTTTGTAGAGATATCCAAAAAGGGGGCTTGGTTTTCACTTGGAGCTCACAAAGTAGTGCCTATTTCAGCTGTAATAGGTTTTCCTCGTCACTAGAGGGGGGTAATGTCTCACAAACACTCACACACTCACACACATGCACACGCACACACACACACACACACACACACACACACACACACACACACACACACACACACACACACACACACACACACACACACACACACACACACACACACACACACACACACACACACACACACACACACACACACACACACACACACACACACACACACACTCACCTGAGTGGCCCACAGGTAGTCTAGGCGTAGTTTGAGGTCCAGTTGTCTACAGTGTAGAGCCAGAGCTACAGAAAACAACAGGAGACCCAGCACTGGATCATACCGCCGAGGGTGGAGCAAACCTCCCCTACACACACACACATTAAAACACACACTTACTAAACTTCCCAATAAAGCATACCCTGCCCATATTGAACTACACTCCTCTCACCCCCTCACCCAAGCCCCCGCCCCCTTACCCCATGGCAATGCGGTACCCGCTGGTCTCCATGGCAACAGTGTAGAGGACCGAGAGAAGGAAGAGCAGGAGGATCTTAGGTAACGAGGAGACGCGGAGGTAAGGGACGACGGTGAGAGTTCCGGCCACGCAGGACAGGAGAGCGTAGGAAACGTTCGGACACACCCCCTCCGCTACCGTACTGTTCAGTGGCCCTGGCTCGCTCGGCGTGTCCATGGAAACAGTCTCCACAGAGCTGCTACTGGAGTTACCTCCCATAATCCAGACCCAGGGTAAGCAGCTCACCTGGAGGAGGTAGGAAAAGGGTGAGGGGTAAAGGGGAAGGGGACGGGTTAAAAAGAGAGGGAGAGATTATGAGGGGAAAGGAGCTCTTGTATATCAGTCTAATAGTGGATATAACCTGTTTTAAAGCATGCCCTAGAGTTGCCTGATTTCAAATGTACATGATGACTTCTAAACACACACACTTACCACACAGGCTTGGGTGACAGAGTAGGTCAACAGGACGAGAAACACACAGAGCACTGTTCGGATCTGAATGGTGAGACACCCTGGAAAACACTAAACCGAGGAGAGGGAGATGGAGAACGAGGAGTTAAAGAACCAGTTGATCTCAATGATAGTTTTATGCATCTTGTCATTACTGGGGAGCGGAAAAGAGAATGAGTCTCTCTCTGTGAGAGGAGAAAAATAACTGGAGTGGGACGGGCAGTAAGTCCACTCCACAGGCACTACACTACTATAGAGGAGGGGAGGGAGACAATTCCCTATTTAGTGCACTACTTTAAAGCAGGGCCTATAGGTAGGACCCTGTGTTTTGTTGGTAACACTTTACTTGACACCTAACATCATAACACGTTATGACACAGTCATAACCATGTCACAGTATGTCATAACAGCTGACATAACTTGTCATAATATGGTCATAACCCTGTCATGACCAACATATTTACACCTGTTGTGACATATATTGCATTATTTTATGGCTGGTTACGACACCTAAAAAAAAATATATATATATTCAAATTAGCTTTTATGACCATCATAATCATATAAGCCAGATAGGTCTTTCACGTACATGCCTACAAGTCAGTCATCAGTCAAAAAGAGGGTGTCTTGTCCTGCTCCTGCATTCATCCCAGTCATCAGCAACAGAGCATTGGGGTAGGTGCATGTCTGACATCAGTGTGTGCTTAATTACAATGATTATTTAACATGGTCAATTTCATTTTTTTTTTATATAACAGAAACATATTATTGATGCGTAGGCTATGGTGTAATGGAATGTTTTGCCTTGTGTGGTAGGTTTTGTGGGTTTTGACACTCTTATGTAGATGTCATAACCAGCCATAAAATAACGCAATACATGTCACAACAGGTCTAAATATGTGTCATAACAGTGTTATGACACGTTATGTCAGCTGTTCTGACATTTTATTATGACGCTGGGTGTCAACTAAAGAGTTATCAAATAGGTAGACTAGCACTAGGTAGGCAGACTTCCCTACCTGAACACTTGTGATGTAAAGATACATCACACAGACCACATGGAAGCACAGACACAGCACCAGCAACAGCAGCACCAACAGTCCCCTACAGAGAGAGAGAGAGAGAGAGAGAGAGAGAGAAAGAGAGAGAGAGAAATAACTTATCTTACGTCTTGTTACTTTTGAGGCATCACTTTGTGTGTGTGTGCGTGTATGTGTTTATGTTTGTGCGTGTGTGTTCATGTGTGTGTGCAACAAGATATCAAGATCTGACTTCAGTATTCAACGTTTGTCCAGGGGGGATAAACTTTTAATTTTGACAGTTAAATTTAGTCATTAATTCTGATTGGTTAAGTTGAGATAGGGTTTTTGATTGGTTAAGGTTTGGGATAGGGTTAAAACCCCAGCGTACCACTGGGATTGAACCCTCAGAGCCATAGCTCGTGGTTTAGGCCCATCCACAATCCCTGTCCACAACACCCTAGCAAGCCGTGGGCCTACTAGTGTTGTCACGATACCAACATGTTGACTTCGATACCAATACCAGGTTTAGTATCACCATACACCAAAACTATATTCAATACCAAAACAATACTCGACACCAAAATGATACCACGCCCCAAATAAAGTAGAGTATTAGCTGAAGTCACAGAATAACTAATGGGTTCTTCTTTTTTTTACATTGAACATTGTAATAATTGTCACATCTGCTCCTGCTATGCCCTCTGGTGGTCGTCCGGTGTCTCCTTGACCTGCAGTTCTCCACCTGTATTCTCTCTCTCCCTCTCCCTCTCTGGTTAATTGTGTGGTTGGAGACAGGTGTGCTGGATTCAGACCAGATCCCCACCAGCTGCAACTCATCCATAAATCAAGACCTCTACAAATACCCATTCCTGCCACTCCCACTCTGCCAGAACGTAATCTCTGCTCAGTTAGTTATAGTTCTAGCCTTTTGTCTATTCTCAAGATCCTGTTGCTCTGCTTTGCTTGTTTCCCTGCCTTACACCATTTTTGTCCTCTCCTTGCAGTACCGCTCTGTCTCAGGCTCCTGTCTCCTGTTCCACATCTCATCACCAACCACCTTGCTCTGGATTTCACTCCCCACCATTACCTTGTATTCCTCTCAGGACCTGTTTCCCTGTTTGACTCAGCCAACTCCAACCTCACTCTACACTCCTGTTTTTTTCAACTCATCTGAGCCACCCCGGTTCTGCACTCCATAATTCTCTGTATTCAATAAACATTTTGGTGCATTCTTCCCGGCTTCCTCTTCTGAGTCCGCTCTTGGGTTCCCCCCCTTCGCTCCTCGTAACAATAATATGTTGATAACTGGTAGAACAACAAAAAAACTACTAGAATACCTTCTTTTCTATAATCAATTTATTTTCTAAATGAAAAAAAAAAAAACACAAAAAGATCTTACATTTTGCTAATTCAAAACCATATCTGAGACTCAGTACATACAAACTATTTTACAATTATTATACAATTATTCAAAATGTAATTTGATACATATACGAGTCCATTTGCTCATCTATGGCTATAATATTGGGTCAAATTACATGAATTGGACCTATTATTCATTACAGCTAAATTATTGAATGTACTTAATTCCAAAACAACATAAAAAAACACTTTGAAGCTCATTTCTGATGTTTCTATATTGCAATAGTCTCTACACATCATAGAAACACAATAGATTTTACACAGCATACTACTATTCCCAGAGTGCATTTCAACTCCCAGGGTGCAATGCTCCTGCCAAGGCTACTGGCTGCTAGTGGCTACTGCTAGCGCACCCAGACGAATGTGAAGTAGTCTAAATACGCTGAGTGTACCAAACATTAGGAACACCTTCCTAATATTGAGTTGCACCCCCATCTTTTGCCATCAGAACAGCCTCAATTCGTCGGGACATGGATTCTACAAAGTGTCGAAAGCGTTCCACAGGGATGCTGGCCCTTGTTGACTCCAATGCTTCCCATAGTTGTGTCAAGTTGGCTGGATGTCCTTTGGTGGTGGACCATTCTTGATACACACGGGAAATGGTTCAGTGTGACAAACCCAGCAGCGTTGCAGTTCTTGACACAAACTGGTGTGCCTGGCACATACTACCATTCTCCGTTCAAATGAACTTAAATGTTTTGTCTTGCCCATTCACCCACTGAATGGCACACACACAATCCATGTCTAAAATTGTCTCCTTGGCTTAAACTTTCTTTAACCTGTCTCCTTCCCTTCATCTACACTGATTGAATTGGATTTAACAAGTAACATCAATAAAGGATCACAGCTTCACCTGGTTTCACCTGGTCATCTATGTCATGGAAAGTGCTTAATGTTTTGTACACTCAGTGTATATTTCTGTCATAGCTAAGTTATGAGTGCATTTCCCATTACTTTTGGGTTGTAATCATATTTTAATGCTCACATGAATGTCATGCTGAATAATTGTTCATGTTATTGTCACTTAAAAATAATTCAAATTGAGTTGCTAGTAGAATAATGTTACAATGCAAATGTCATGTGTAAAATTGTTTTTTGTCGTTTTAGAACTAAACCTTCCTTGCGCTGCACAGCTTTGTAACACATTTTGCTTAGTTGTTTTGGTGGGCTGACCCTCATCATCTGCTCTGTAATCAAAATATTCCCATAGTTCACATCTGCAGCGAGTTTTTCCAACAAGCTGCAGGCGTGGTATGATATTTTCGTTAGAAGAAGCCATGCTGTCTGCATTTTCTCTCTCCTCTTGCTTGCTTCTCAAAAGTGGCTTGCGCTGTGTCAGCTGCATGCACAAGCACATCCTGACTAGCTACTGCCCCCTTGAGAAGATCCAGACAAACTACTAGACAGACTCGATCCTCTCAATGGGTATATGACGTGAGAAACGTTTGACAGAAGTACCGAAAGCAACAAAACTTCTAGTACCAAATCGTTTTTTCATGTTCTAGTATTGAAAATGTACCAACGTTTTGGTATACATTGCAACAATAGAGCCTACTTGATGGTAATAGTGCTCACCGTTGCCCCTAGTGGTTGGTATTGAAGGCATCTCCTAATGTCCTGGGACCTGGACAAACATTCAATACTGCTTTGGATCTGGTGTGTGTGTGTGTGCCTACGTGCGTGCGTGTGTGCGAGCACGTGCGTGTGTGTGTACGTACGTACTGTGGTATCATCAGAAGATAGATAAGGCCAAAGAGAGCAGCGAGAACCAGAGAGACAATCACTGCACTGATGAAATTACCATCATACTCCAGGTTATACTGGAGAGAGAGAGAGGGGGAGAGAGAGAGAGAGAGAGAGAGAGAGAGAGAGAGAGAGAGAGAGAGAGAGAGAGAGAGAGAGAGAGAGAGAGAGAGAGAAAAAGCGGGGTGAAGAGAGAGAGAGTAGTGATTACTGACATGTAATTCATTAAAGAAGCATCTGAAACTGTTTTTCATCGATTCCAGAGTTGAGATTGATCTTTTAAATGTCAGGCAATCTACAGAGAGAGAGGAAGAGAGAGAACAAGAGAGAGAGAGAAAGAGAGAGAACGGGCGAGAGCGAGAGAGAGAGAGAGAGGTGGGGCAAAAGATGAGTTGTAGTTAAACAAATATAACAATTATGTAAACACTGTAGCCAAAGGACAGTGAGTCTATGTGGAACCATACTGACCCAAAGAACCCTTTGAGCCCTTTAATGGTTCTTTGCAATTCAAAAAATTGTTATTTCCTTTAGTGATAAATTTATTACCATGTAGAGGCTGCGGCTAATCAGAATATTTTGGGGTGTGGTCACAGCTCTTTTTGTGCAACCATGAGTGATAGTGTCATTCAATTGATGTAATCTGTTGTGTTTTGCTATTAAATATGACTAAGTCAGTAGTTCTTCATTCTCTGCTCAAACACCCTCATCCATTCCAGAACTAGCACACCTGATTCAACAGTGAGAGGACGTTAATAAACACAATAATAAAACCTATGGAATTTTAACAATATATTATGGCTATTAAACTGGAATAAAAATCCTGCATGGTTCTACAAAGAATATTTGAAATTGAAAAAGATTCTTTGTAGAACCATTCTCCATAAAGGTTCAATGAAGAACCCAAAGTGCCTTCAGAAAGTATTCACACCGCTTTACTTTTTGCACATTTTGTTGTGTTACAGCCTGAATTTAAAATGGATTACATTTAGATTTTGCATTACTGATCTACACACAATACCCCATAATGTCAATGTAGAAATATGTTTTTAGAAATGTTTACAAACTAAACTAATAAAGAATGAAAAGCTGAAATGTGTTGAGTAGATAAGTATTCAACCCTTTTGTTATGGCAAGCCTAAATAAGTTCAAGAGTAAATCATGTTTAACAAGTCACATAAGTTGCATGGACTCACTGTGTGCAAGAATAGTGTTTAACATGACTACCCCATTTCTGTACCCCACACATACAATTATTTTAAGGTCACTCAGTCGAGCAGTGAATTTCAAGCACAGATTCAACCATAAATACCAGGGAGGTTTTCCAATGGTTCACAAAGAAGGGCACCTGTTAGTAGATTGGTAAATATATAAAAAACAGACATTGAATATCCCTTTGAGCATGGTGAAGTTATTAATTAAACTTTGGATGGTGTATTAATACACCCAGTCACTACAAAGATACAGGCGCTCTTCCTAACTCAGTTGCAGGAGAGGAAGGAACGGTTATTTTAAAACAGTTACAGAGTTTAACGGCTGTGATAGAAGATAACTGAAGATGGCTCAACAACATTGTAGTTACTCCCCAATATTAACAGACATGACAGAGTGAAAAGAAGGAAGCCTGTACAGAATAAAAAATAATCCAAAACATGCATCCTGTTTGCAATAAGGCAGTAAAGTAATAAGAAATTAACTTTTTGTCCTGAATACAAAGCATTAAGTTTGGGGCAATCCAACACAACACATCAGTACCACTCTTCATATTTTCAAGCATGGTGGTGGCTGCATCATGTTATGGGTGTGTTTGTCATCGGCAAGGACTAGAGAGTTTATTTTTGAAAAATGGAATCGAGCTAAGCACAGACAAAATCCTAGAGGAAAACCTGGTTCAGTCTGCTTTCCAACAGACACTGGGAGACATTCACCTTTCAAAAGGACAATTATCTTAAAACACAAGGCCATATATACAGTGGTTCTTCCTGTAAATGGTGCGTCTTACTGCAGCACACCTTGCGGGCTGCCGCAGAATTCTATGGCACAATATTTAAGTGTCAGTCATTGTTGCCATGAATGCTAGTTAGTACTAGTTTGACCATTTGACAGCCTTTAATATTGGCTGTACTAGAGAATTTAAAACATTTTTCTGTAAGAACATAGTATATGGGATTGATTTTAAGAAATGTAGCTTAACTTATTTGATTAATATTATGGTGTTTCTACTCCAAGAAAAACAAAAAACAAAACCCTCAAAAAATATGGTGCTGTACAACGTGACCGGTCGGGAGTAGGCTACAGTACTAAGAGCAAAATAATCCTAACATTTACATACCCTAATTGTAGTCTAACCAATACCCAAATAGAGATTCAGGGAAAATAAAAATCTCATTGATTTATCAAGACCAGTCCCCATGCTTGTCTCAGAGCAGCTCTCCGGCAAATGCACAATGTCACAAATAATTGATCACATACAATTCTTAAAACTCTGAGAAGGGTAATAGGTGATCTGCACTGCATATTAAACTGACATTCTTATTGCTATATTCCACGCGTTACTGTGTGTGTGTTTCAATGCTCTCTCTCCCTCGCACACGCACTTGCAGTCTTGACCTCTGAATGCTCGGCTATGAAAAGCTAACTGGCATTTACTCCTAAGGTGCTGACCTGTTGCACCCTCTATAACCACTGTTTATATTATTTGACCCTGCTGGTCATCAATGAATGTTTGAACTGCTTGAAAAATGATCTAGCCTTTATGGCCATGTACTCTTATAATCTCCAACCATTTCGGATTTAAGTAAACTTTTGTATGACTGACGCCTTTAGTGAGAGGTCTAATGCCTTAATATTTAATAATTTCTGCCCTCCGAATTCACATTCATTATATCAATAGGTCCATGTGCACCTTGACATTGGGGGTGAGCCATGCGGCTGTGCCTAACGGGGAAAGGGGGTACGCCGTGCGGCCGTGCCTAACGGGGAAAGGGGGTGCGTCATACGGCCGTGCCTAACGAGGAAAGGGGATGCGTCATGTGGCCGTGCCTAACAGGGAAAGGGAGGCTGAAGCCGGTTGGGCCCCCTACCCAGTTCTCAGAGAGTCATAGATACTCCCACCGTTTACCCATGCTTCATTGGTCTGTTTCGCTTGATGGCCCTCCGATCTACACTTGTTAGATGGCCATCCGACCTACAATCGTTTTCTACGGTTATATAAACTCAGCAAAAAAAGAAACGTCCTCTCACTGTCACCTGCGTTTATTTTCAACAAACTTAATTAACATGTGTAAATATTTGTATGAACATAACAAGATTCAACAACTGAGACATAAACTGAACAAGTTCCACAGACATGTGACTAACAGAAATTGAATAATGTGTCCCTGAACAAAGGGGGGGTCAAAAGTAACAGTCAGTATCTGGTGTGGCCACCAGCTGCATTACGTACTGCAGTGCATCTCCTACTAATGGACTGCACCAGATTTGCCAGTTCGTGCTGTGAGATGTTACCCCACTCTTCCACCAAGGCACTTGCAAGTTCCCGGACATTTGTGGGGGGAATGGCCCTAGCCCTCACCCTCCGATCCAACAGGTCCCAGACGTGCTCATGGGATGGAGATCCGGGCTCTTCGCTGGCCATGGTAGAACACTGACATTCCTGTCTTGCAGGAAATCAGGCACAGAACGAGCAGTATGGCTAGTGGCATTGTCATGCTGGAGGGTCATGTCAGGATGAGCCTGCAGGAAAGGTACCACATGAGGGAGAAGGATGTCTTCCCTGTAACGCACAGCTTTGAGATTGCCTGTAATGACAACAAGCTCAGTCCGATGATGCTGTGACACACCACCCCAGACCATGATGGACCCTCCACCTCCAAATCGATCCCGCTCCAGAGTACAGGCCTTGGTGTAACGCTCATTCCTTCGATGATAAACGCGAATCCGACCACCCCTGGTGAGACAAAACTGTTACTCGTCAGTGAAGAGCACTTTTTGCCCGTCCTGTCTGGTCCAGCGACAGTGGGTTTGTGCCCATAGGTGACGTTGTTGCCGGTGATGTCTGGTGAGGACCTGCCTTACAACAGGCCTACAAGCCGTCAGTCCAGCCTCTCTCAGCCTATTACGGACAGTCTGAGCACTGATGGAGGGATTGTGCATTCCTGGTGTAACTCGGGCAGTTGTTGTTGCCATCCTGTACCTGTCCCGCAGGTGTGAAGTTCGGATGTACCGATCCTGTGCAGGTGTTGTTACACGTGGTCTGCCACTGCGAGGACGATCAGCTGTCCGTCCTGTCTCCCTGTAGCCTAAGGCACGTTCACGCAGATGAGCAGGGACCCTGGGCATCTTTCTTTTGGTATTTTTCAGTTAGTAGAAAGGCCTCTTTTACTGTCCTAAGTTTTCATAACTGTGACCTTAATTGCCTCCCGCCTGTAAGCTGTTAGTGTCTTAACGACCGTTCCGCAGGTGCATGTTCATTAATTGTTTATGGTTCATTGAACAAGCATGGGAAACAGTGTTTAAGCCTTTTACAATGATGATCTGTGAAGTTATTTGGAATTTTACAAATTAGCTTTGAAAGACAGGGTATTTTATGTGTTCCCCTTCTTGTAGTGTATCTTTTGCCCATTTTACTGTTGTTCTGGAATTATAGATCGAGTCAATCCTTCATCAGATGAACCGCAACATTCGGCTAAAGATATTTAATTCCTGAATATATTTTAAAGTTTTTAATATTGTGATAGTGAAGAGCAAAATTCCTCTCAAGAGAATTCACATTACAGTTGTAAGGGGTGCGTAATCGGTGGCAGGGAAGTCAGACGCAGGAGAGCAGAACTTGGTAATAGCCGGAGCAGTTTAACTTGTTAGGGCTAGGGTCCCATTTTCAGAATTTTTGCCTGTCTGACGTGCCCAAAGTAAAATGCCTGCCACTCAGGCCCAGAAACTAGGATATGCACATAATTAGTACTATTGGATAGGAAACACTCTGAAGTTTCTAAAACCGTTAAGATGATGTCTGTGGGTATAACAGAACTGATATAGCAGGCAAAGACCCGAGGAATTTCTGTCCGGAAATCATTTTTCTTTTGACCTTTGCTCACTTTGAATGGCTGGTTATATACCTCATAGGGAGATAGGACACAGGTTGCAGTACCTATGGCTTCCACTGGATGTCAACAGTCTCTGGACAGTGTCTGGAAGCAATAGCCCTGAGCAGAACCATACAGAAGAAGAAACACTGCAGGAAGGAGAAATTGTAAACAAGAGTGCCCGGTCACGAGAACGAGAGCGCGCCCCACTTTCTTTTCCTTTTATAACGTTTCGGTTACCATCCGTGTAAAATATGATCGCTATTATTCATAAAAGGATACCTAAGGATGCATTATTAATGATATTTGATTTGTTTGGGAAAAGTTGAGAGGTATAATTTGAACGCGTTCTCTTCCCTGTACAACGGGCGAGTAGACTGGCAATGCTTGGTGGAGTAGCTGAACATAACGTGCCAACCAAGAGATTTATGGATATAATAAATGACTTTTTCTAACAAAAGAACCATGGATTCTCTTGTTTGGACACTTGGGAAGCTTTCAGCAGAAGTTCTTCGAAAGGTAAGTGATATTTTTTAGCTCTTATATTGGTTTTGTGAGACCCGCGCTGGATATGAATTTATGCTAATGTGGAAAATATGTGGGGTGCTATCCTCAAACAATCAAATTCTGTGCTTTTTGAAATCTGACAACGCTGTGATATTGCCAAGAAGCAGAGCTTTTGATGGCTATGCAACACTTGTATATTGATGAATGTTAAATATTAAGAATTTTTATTTTGAATTTGCCGTGCTTTGTTTGCTCCGAAAACGAGCCTGCTAACGGGATCGGATCCCTATTAATAAACAAAACCCACGGCATAAAATGTAACAAGAACAAAATTGGGTACAAAACTCGACGCGCACCAAAACTCACGTGCACAATGCACTTACAATAAACAATTACGGACAAGGACATGGGGAAACCAGAGGGTTAAATACACAACATGTAATTGAGGGAATTGGAACCAGGTGTGATGGAAGACAAGACAAAACCAATGAATAAAAGAAAAAAGGATTGGCGATGGCTAGAAGGTCGGTGACGTCGACCGCCGAACGCCGCCCGAACAAGAAAAGGGACCAACTTCGGCGGAAGTTGTGACAACAGTTACACCAACTGGTAGGCTAATCACACAATTGTACAAAATGGTAAGAGAACTGGTGAAGAAAGTTACCCCTCTACATAGGCATTTCTTTACCGGAATATCTAAATGAAAATTCTGGCAGATCCATAAAATGTCCTTGTACAGCAGTAGATCTAACTAAATTTGAGGATTCTAAATTAATATCTAAGGGGATTTTATACAATTATATATTATAATGCAGGGTGAATAACAAAATTCTGTTTTAAAATATATATGTTTATTAAGTAGTCTTGCTTGTCTCAGAGCAGCGCAAAACGGTGCTGAAATAGTTGACCACACGGGGGAAGGCTATTGCTTGTTGGGGGGGATTTTCACACCTACAGTAGCCGGCTATTTTAATTTAAACTGATTGTTGGATAACAGATCGGCTCTCGGAACTCATTATGGCCAGCCGTGTTTTGATATTCTCTCTTGACCTCTGAATGCTTGGCTATGCTTGGCTATGAAAAGCCAACTGGCATTTACTCCGAAGGTGCTGACCTGTTGCACCCTCTATAACCACTGTTTATATTATTTGACCCTGCTGGTCATCATTTTTACATTGTATTCAATTTCCAGTGAGACTATTTAAGCCATCGACTCACGGATGGTTGAAGATGATGGGCAATTGGCAAATGCAGTCTGGAATCTGCTGGCATCACAGCACAACATCAACATCGCTCTAATCACAGTCAGACCAGGGACTGTAGTGATGCCTCTTGCACTGAGATGCAGTGCCTTAGACTACTGCACCACTCGAGAGCCATGATCAATATGACCAATATATATATATAATTTTTTCAGAACATTAACCATGTGTGTTCTCTTGTTTTGTACTGTTCTGTAGTTTCGAACCAATGATTCGTCTGACACTGGAGTTGCTTACCAAGATGACATTAAATGTTCCTGAGTGGCCTAGTAACAGTTTTGACTTAAATTGTCTTGAAAATCTAGGGCAAGACTTGAAAATGGCTGTCTAGCAATGACGCCCCCCATCCATCTTCAGAGCTCGTGCTGCTAGGTGACCTAAACTGGGACATGCTTAACACCCCGGGTGTCCTACGATCTAAGCTTGATGCCCTCAATCTCACACAAATTATCAATGAACCCACCAGGTACAACTACAAATCAGTAAACACAGGCACCCTCATAGATATCATCCTAACCAACTAAATACACCTCTGCTGTTTTCAACCAAGATCTCAGTGATCACTGTCTCATTGCCTGCATCCGTAATGGGTCTGCGGTCAAACGACCACCCCTCATCACTGTCAAATGCTCCCTAAAACACTTCAGCGAGCAGGCCTTTCTAATCGACCTGGACCGGGTATCCTGGAAGGATATTGACCTCATCCCGTCAGTAGAGGATGCCTGGTCATTCTTTAAGAGTGCCTTCCTCAACATCTTAAATAAGCATGCCCCTTTCAAAAAATGTAGAACCAGGAACAGATATAGCCCTTGGTTCACTCCAGACTTGACTGCCCTTGACCAGCACAAAAACATCCTGTGGCGTTCTGCATTAGCATCGAATAGCCCACGCGATATGCAACTTTTCAGGGAAGTCAGGAACCAATATACATAGGCAGTTAGGAAAGCAAAAAAAAAGTTCTGGGACACTGTAAATTCCATGGAGAATAAGAGCACCTCCTCCCAGCTGCCCACTGCACTGAGGCTAGGAAATACTGTCCACAGCGACAAATCCACTATAATTGAGAACTTCAATAAGCATTTTTCTACGGCTGGCCATGCTTTACACCTGGCTACCCCTACCCCGGTCAACAGCCCTGCACTCCCCACAGCATCTCGCCCAAGCCTCCCCCCTTTCTCATTCACCCAAATCCAGATAGCTGATGTTCTGAAACAGCTGCAAAATCTGGACCCCTACAAATCAGCCGGGCTAGACAATCTGGACCGTCTCTTTCTAAAATTATCTGCAGAAATTGTTGCAACCCCTATTACTAGCCTGTTCAACCTCTCTTTCGTGTAGTCTGAGATTCCCAAAGACTGGAAAGCAGCTGCGGTCATCCCCCTCTTCAAAGGGGGTGACACTCTAGACCATAACTGCTACAGACCTATATCTATCCTACCCTGCCTTTCAATGGTCTTCGAAAGCCAAGTTAACAAACAGATTACCGACCATTTCGAATCCCTTCTCCGCTATGCAATCTGGTTTCAGAGCTGGTCATGGGTGCACCTCAGCCACACTCAAGGTCCTAAACGATATCATAACCACTATTGATAAGAGACATTACTGTGCAGCCGTAGTCATTGACCTGGCCAAGGCTTTCGACTCTGTCAATCAGCACATTCTTATTGGCAGACTCAATAGCCTTGGTTTCTCAAATGATTGCCTCGCCGGGTTCACCAACTACTTCTCAGACAGAGTTCAGTGTGTGAAATCGGAGGGCCTGTTGTCCGGACCTCTGGCAGTCTCTATGGGGGTGCCACAGGGTTCAATTCTCGGGCCGACTCTCTTCTCTGTATACATCAATGATGTCGCTCTTGCTGCCGGTGATTCTCTGATCCACCTCTACGCAGACGACACCATTCTGTATACTTCTGGCCCTTCTTTGGACAGTGTTAACTAACCTCCAGACGAGCTTCAATGCCATACAACTCTCATTCCATGGCCTCCAACTGCTCTTAAATGCAAGTAAAACTAAATGCATGCTTTTCAACCGATCACTGCCCGCACCTGCCCGCCCGTCCAGCATCACTACTCTGGACGGTTCTGACTTAGAATATGTGGACAACTACAAACACCTAGGTGTCTGGCTAGACTGTAAGCTCTCCTTCCAGACTCACAATAAATATCTCCAATCCAAAATTACATCTAGAGTCGGCTTCCTATTTCGCAACAAAGCATCCTTCACTCATGCTGCCAAACATACCCTCGTAAAACTGACCATCCTACTGATCCTCGACTTCGGCGATGTCATTTATAAAATAGCCTCCAACACTCTACTCATCAAATTGGATGCAGTCTATCACAGTGCCATCCGTTTTGTCACCAAATCCTCATTTACTACCCACCACTGCGACCTGTACGCTCTCGTTGGCTGGCCCTCGCTTCATACTCGTCGCCAATCCCACTGGCTCCAGGTCATCTACAAGTCTTTGCTAGGTAAAGCCCTGCCTTATCTCAGCTCACTGGTCACCAAAGCAGCACCCACACGTAGCACGCGCTCCAGCCAGTACATCTCAGCCAATTCCTAATTTGGCCGCCTTTCCTTCCAGTTCTCTGCTGCCAATGACTGGAACGAACCATAAACATCACTGAAGCTGGAGACTCATATCTCCCTCACTAGCTTTAGTGAAAAGGGTTGTAATCATAGCGGGACCCAGAACCATTTTTTAATGGTTCTTTATAGAACCTTAAGAAAGGGTTCTGTATAGCACCATACAGGATCCATTTAGAAGCTTATTAGCATGGTTGTTTATAGAACCTTCAAGAAAAGGGTTCCGCTATGGTTACAAGCTAAAGAACCCTTATTTGGCACCATATAGAACCATTTGATTTTAGTGTGTACCGTCAAAAATATTGTAATCAGATTAGATACTTTTGAAAAACTAGATGACCTCTAGATGATTACTTCTTGGATCACTTTTAGAAAGGATTTTTGTGAAAAAATACATTACGACATCTTTCTATTTTCTCAATGACATTCAATTCAGCATTGAAAAAAGGTGAAAGTTTAAGTTTGTTCCACCTGAGCGAGTCTGACCATAAGTCAGAGACCACTATGGTGACATAGCAAATGGGTTTAATTCTTCTAATGCCTGTTAATGGGAAAGTAATCAAAAAGTAACTTAAAGTAATCAGATAACATTACTGAGTTTGGGTAATCCAAAAGTTAAGTTACTGACTGCAATTTTGGACCGGTATCTAGTAACTGTAACGGATTACATTTAGAAAGTAACCTACCCAACCCTGCACACACGCACTCACACACGCAACGCACGCAGGCACACACACAAACATACACATAACACACATGTACACACACACACACACATACACTCATGCACAGTTATTCTGTTCTCTGCGTCTTTGTGTCAGACTCCCACGCACACGAAGGAGAAAGTCATCCGGCGGGCGCATGTGGCTCAGAGGCTCCCAAATCATTAGCAGTACCCCCTCCTGAGAGTGTGGGTGGATCACTTTAAACTCCACAACCAAAGATGACAGGCGTGGGAGAGAGAGGAGAGGGGAAGGGGGGGAGAGAAAGAGAGAAGAGAGAGGGCAAAGGGAAGAGAAAAAAAAGAGTAAGAGAGAGAGAAATATAGGAGAGAGAGAGAGAGAGAGAGAGAGGGGAAAGAGAAGAGAAAAATAAAGAGTAAGAGAGAGGAGAGAGAGAAAGAGAGAAAGAGAGAAAATAGGAGAGAGAGAGAGAGAGAGAGAGAGAGAGAGAGAGAGAGAGAGAGACAGACAGAGTGAAAGAGAGACAGAGTGAAAGAGAGGAGAGAGAGAGAGAGAAGATAAAAGGGAGTCACGAAGCATTCCCCTTCTTTGCCACCCACTCACTGAGAAAGAAAGACAGTGAGAAGGCAGGTTTTTACTGTGTGTGAGTGTGTGTGTGTGTGTGTGTGTGTGTGGACTCTACATACCCTGCGCTCCCTGTCTGTGTTCCTGTAGGTGAGTGTGATGAAGTTGAGGTCGGTGGTCTGTGAGTCTGTCTGACGAGCCTCGATTAGCCGGCCAATGTAGCGGTTGACCCGTGTACCAGGCTGGTGCTGCACGGCGCCCGAGAACGACGTCCGGCTACGCACCTTCTCCGATGCCGTCCGCAACGCACGCCTCTGTCAGGGACACGGGACAGATGACAAGGTGCTAATATTAGGACAGCATCAGAGTCGCAAGGACTTGAACCCCAACCACAGGAGAACCTGGAAGTGGCCGTTCCACCTTTATACAAATGTTAATTCCAAGCTTATATGAGTTCTTATACTGCAGGTCCTACAGCTTATATAGTTTGGTCGCAAACAGTTATTGGAATAAATAATTAATCATGGCATACAGGAAACATATAGGAAACATACACTCAGCGGCCAGTTTATTAGGTATATCAGCATGACGCAACAGGAACCGGGTTCGTCGGGCCAGGCAATGTTTTTCCACTCCTCAATTGTCCAGTGTCGGTGATTGCGTGCCCACTGGAGCCACTAATAAACTGGCCACTGAGTGTATACCAACTTTATTGGTAAGAATAACATTCCCTTCAATTGATAATG
This sequence comes from Hucho hucho, assembly GCA_003317085.1. Lineage (NCBI taxonomy): Eukaryota > Metazoa > Chordata > Actinopteri > Salmoniformes > Salmonidae > Hucho > Hucho hucho. Next base: position 108,015 of record QNTS01005045.1, read on the forward strand.
ACCTCGTTAGTGTATCTAACGGTGAGGCTGTGGGAGCTGTAGCCTACAGTAGCAGGCAGCTAGTAGTCTAGCACTGCTAATGGTGTCATCATGTTATTCAGGTTAGAGTACTATTAGAGTAGCTTGTTGATTACATAAAGGTGTCACAACACTAGCTAGCAACATCAACATAGTTACCACAACAAAATAGAGTTATGATACTAGGGCTTGTCATGACATAACGTAGCATTAGCTGTGAACTTTACAATTAAGTGATAATGTCCGAGAAGCCGGTGTTCGGAGGATATATTGGCACGGTGTTGTTACGCCAGAGAAGAAGCGTCCATGATTACACCCACCCGTTGTACAATGTAATATAATTGGGTGTCATAATGCTAGCATTAGCAATGAGTTCTACAATGTAATATTATTGGGTGTCATAATGCTAGCATTAGCAATGAGTTCTACAATGTAATATTATTGGGTGTCATAATGCTAGCATTAGCAATGAGTTCTACAATGTAATATTATTGGGTGTCATAAT
>QNTS01005045.1:110062-140113 GCA_003317085.1 Hucho hucho
CAATGTAATATTATTGGGTGTCATAATGCTAGCATTAGCAATGAGTTCTACAATGTAATATTATTGGGTGTCATAATGCTAGCATTAGCAGTGAGTTCTACAATGTAATATTATTGGGTGTCATAATGCTAGCATTAGCAGTGAGTTCTACAATGTAATATTATTGGGTGTCATAATGCTAGCATTAGCAGTGAGTTCTACAATGTAATATTATTGGGTGTCATAATCCTAGCATTAGCAGTGAGTTCTACAATGTAATATTATTGTCTGTCATAATGCTAGCATTAGCAGTGAGTTCTACAATGTAATATTATTGGGTGTCATAATGCTAGCATTAGCAGTGAGTTCTACAATGTAATATTATTGGGTGTCATAATCCTAGCATTAGCAGTGAGTTCCATAATGTAATATTATTGGGTGTCATAATGCTAGCATTAGCAGTGAGCTCTACAGTGAGTTCTAAAGCTAAACAAAGCCCTGACAGTTATTAGAGGATTACACAGTTACAGGGCTATTCCTGACAGAGAAATGATGCCTCCACACACACACCAATCATAACACACTGAGTCATCACTGAGTCACAGTTTTCAACACACACCCACCCTATAATATAGCGGTTTGTTTTGGTGTTAGCGTTAGCAATGATATCTGTTGCCTTGGTTTTAACCATGTTTCTGTAACTTACTCTGTGAATGATATTGTGTGGGCACAGGGAGGTTTATAGGAGTGATACAGATTAGCGTGTGAGTGTGCGTGTGCATGTGCATGTGCATTCAGGATTAGGAAACCGAGCAGGATTTCACCTCTGGACATAAAAACTTGTTAAAAGGTTTTTAGCACTCAGACATATTTTTTCCCAGAAATACGAATACACACACACACACACACACACAACACCTACACACTAACAGCAACACACACACCTTGTCATCGTCGTCGCAGGTCATGACGTTAGAGAAGGGGATCTCCGCCTTGAACATCTTCCTACAGTGCATGAGCTGAACCAACAGGTAGCACACTGTCTTAAACTTCATCTTCTTGGCAGGCTTGATATCCGACAGGATCAACCCTGGGAAGATCTGAGGAGAGAAGGGAGAGAGGGGGAGAGGAGAGGGAGAGAGAGTGGTTGGGGAAGAGAGAGGGGAAGGGAGAGGGAGGTGGGAAAGAGGGGGAGGGAGTTGGGGAGGGAGATAGGGGAGAGGGGGAAAGCAGGGGGAGAGAGAGGAGTTTAAGTACTAGAGAAAGATCTTCAGCCTTTATAATAGAAACTCTATAACAGAGTATATTAACTGGTAGTGTTATGTGATAGAGTCTATTAACTGGTAGTGTTATGTGAGAGGAAGAGAGAGATAAAATGATCACATCAGGACTATCAGTCCTAACACTTCCTGAGGAAGAAAAGATGAGACAGATCAAACAGTATGTGTGTGTGTGTGTGTGTGTGTGTGCGCATGTGTGTGTGTCACAATCCTATCTTAGTGAGGACTATAACGAATTCACCCACTCCTATAAACGTGTTTGTGTGTATATGCTTGTCTGTGTGTGTGCATGCGAGAGAGCACATCTATGATTCACATGTATGATCCATATGTATGATCCACATGTATGATCCACATGTACAGAGCATTACTGGGACTAGGAGACACTGACCCACAGTTTAACACTCTGTGGACCACCTCATAGGATAAATATTCAGTGGAATCATCATACGTGAACTCCTGAGTTGAATCCTTCGCTGTCTAGAGTAGATTACACAGAATGGTGCAAAGGAAGTTGAAGTTGACCAATCTGGGCAACCCATAACCAAATCACACATGAGGGGTGACCAGCCACTGCATTAGGTTCTGGGTGGAGCACAGGAGATGTTGGACTAGTGTAAGTGGCGGGACCAGGATATGGACCCTGGTGCACTGTGAAGGAAATAGAGTGCCATTTTGGATGAAAACAGTATGAGTCACTGTGTCTGTTGGAGGATACAATGTAAGATTGTTGTGGTTGTGTGTTTGTGTATATATGGCTATTGGACTGTGTGTGTGTGTGTGTGTGTGTGTGGTTATGTACCTTTCGCCTGTGGGAGGGTACTATGAAGAAGGTCTCAATGTTGTGTTTCTGTAGGAAGGCGTGTCTATCATGGCCAAAGCCAGGCTCCACCTCATAGTCTCCATTCAAACACTCTAGAGTAGTCCTGGTTATGTGGACCTTACTGAGAGAGAGAGAGAGAGAGAGAGAGAGAGAGAGAGAGAGAGAGAGAGAGAGAGAGAGGGAATGGGTATACAGGGTAATTATGGATATGCAATTCATTAAAGGAGAATCAGAAACTGCTTTTCATCTCTTCCAGGTTGGAGATAGATAATTAATAATTTATTACATTTCAGTTCATCTACTGAGCACACTGGGATTGGAATGAAATGGATCCCCACCCTGCTATCTCTGCTCATTAGTTAGCAGTCTAAATCACTAGCAGTCTAAATCACTGCATCTCAGTGCTTGAGGCGTCACTACAGACACCCTGATTCGAGTCCAGGCTGTATCCCAACCAGCCGTGGCTGGGAGTCCCATAGGGCGGCACACAATTGGCCCAGCGCTGTCCGGGTTTGGCCGGTGTAGGCCGTCTTGTAAATAAGAATTTGTTCTTAACTGACTTTCCTTGTTAAAAATAAGGTTAAATAAAATAAAATGTAAGATACTTTAATTGCATCGAATTGAACTCCCCTTTTTGTACAGTCAACATTTCACGACTCTAGGACCAATACAATGCATTAAAAATACCTTCTGTAGTTTTCAATTACGAGACAATTCTTTCCCAAAAGAGCTTGACAAAACTTTCCATGTCATCAATGTGTGGCGTGTCCCAAATAACACCTTACTCCCTATATATGGGCTCTTCATGGGCTCCCAATGGGCTCTGGTCAAAAGTAGTGCACTACTGTATATTGGGAATAGGGAGATTTAGGACTCAGTCATAGTTTCCAGTAGTCATACATACCCAGGCAGTCCTCCTGCCTCCATCACATTGGCCAGAGTGACATCATTGGACCAGACATCATACTGCCACTTCCGGAGTCCCAGAACCCCACAGAGTACCCGGCCCGTGTGCAGACCTACACGCATGTTCAGATCCACCTCTGTAGCCTCCACCACAGACCTAGGAAGAGATAGAAGCCTTGTGAAATGTACAGCCTGCTTGTAGCCTAAAGCATTGTTGTAGATCGCTTTATATAATCAGAATACATTCTTTTCACTTTAAAATCTTAAACTAACAAGTGGTATGCTTTTGCCCTTTACTTTAACAACGGGTACGGCCCTGAGTACGCACTCTTAGAAGTAAAGGTGACTGGAAGAACATTTTGGGGTTCTAAAAATTGCCACACGAGTGGAACCTTTCCAGTTTAAAAGGTTCCTCGAGGAACCCCTCTGAAAAGGTCGTCGAGGAGCCCCTCTGAAAAGGGTCTTTGAGGAACCCCTGTGTAAAGGTCTTCGAGGAACCCCTCTGAAAAGGGTCTTCGAGGAACTCCTCTGTAAATGTCTTCGAGGAACCCCTCTGAAAAGGGTCTTCGAGGAACACCTCTGTAAAGGTCTTCGAGGAACCCCTCTGAAAAGGGTTTTCGAGGAACCCCTGTGTAAAAGCTCAAACCAGAAACTTTATTGTGATGGGAGGGGTTACGTTTTTTACCTTTTTAAAAATATATTGTAGAGGTGGCAGCCTATCAGAATATTGGAGGTGTGGCTTATTTGAGGCGTGGCTTTCAGACAGTTCTTTTGGACACCCTTTAAATGTCATTTCTGTTCATCATGCTAAGTTTCTACACCGCAAATGTAAATGTTCCTTTAATACTTATGCATATTACATATTACATAGTGATGGGAAACTGAGGCTTCCTGAACCCTTTGTGGCTTTCACGAAAATTTGCTGAAAATTGTTTAATTATTCGGGAGCGTTTAACAAAGCGCACATTAGTGACATCTGCTGGTCAGGAATAACTATCAGCATGTTTGATGTTTAAATAGACTTGTTTTCCCATTTTATCCATCAAAACTTTGTGGCGCAATGGATAGATGTATGCGTTGGTACACTAATTTTAGTTAGAATGTGGGGTTCCAGGTTCCGTGATATTATTTAGGACGCTGAAGAAAAAAGATTATCATAGGCTTCAATAAATAAAACAAAGTATTTGAACAACAATGGGAAGATAATTCTTAAAACATAGCCAGGATTTGATCTTGTGCCTGTGCTGGTGTCTGATCCCAAATCCCCATACCTACCTGCTGAACTAACATTCAGGTACTATAAACTCAAACAAATCTAAGTAAATTGGTAAATAAGCTGTCCAGTAGAGGTTGGTGTTTGTAAGCAACTTTGCATCGAAGAAAGCAACTTTGCATTGAAGGAAGAACCCTTGCCGTCACGAGATCAGCGGGATCTTGCATTTTGCAACACACGGATCGAAAATGCATGTGATCGAACGAAGCTTCAAAAGTCATTCATCGCAAGTTATGTTACTTTGAAGCTACAGTTGAAGTCAGAAGTTTACATACACCTTAGCCAATTACATTTAAACTCAGTTTTTCACAATTCCTGACATTTAATCCTAGTAAAAATTCCCTGTTTTAGGTCAGTTAGGATTACCACTTTATTTTTTGAAATGTCAGAATAATAGTAGAAAGAATGATTCATTTCAGCTTTTATTTCTTTCATCACATTCCCAGTGGGTCAGAAGTTTACATACACTCAATTAGTATTTGGTAGCATTGCCTTTAAATTATTTAACTTGGGTCAAACGTTTTGGGTAGCCTTCCACAAGCATCCCACAATAAGTTGGGTGAATTTTGGCCCATTCCTCCTGACAAAGCTGGTGGAACTGAGTCAGGTTTGTAGGCCTATTTGCTCGCACACGCTTTTTCAGTTCTGCCCACACATTTTCTATGGGATTGAGGCCAGGGATTTGTGATGGCCACTCCAATACCTTGACTTTGTTGTCCTTAAGCCATTTTGCCACAACTTTGGAAGTATGCTTGGGGTAATTGTCCACTTGGAAGACCCATTTGTGACCAAGCTTTAACTTCCTAACTGATGTCTTGAGATGTTGCTTCAATATATCCACATAATTTTCCCTCCTCATGATACCATCTATTTTGTGAAGTGCACCAGTCCCTCCTGCAGCAAATATAGGACTCGCTTTACTGTGGATATAGATACTTTTGTACCTGTTTCCTCCAGCATCTTCACAAGGTCCTTTGCTGATGTTCTGGGATTTGCACTTTTCGCACCAAAGTACGTTCATCTCTAGGAGACAGAACGCGTCTCCTTCCTGAGCGGTATGAAGGCTGTGTGGTCTCATGGTGTTTATACTTTCATACTATTGTTTGTACAGATGAACGTGGTACCTTTAGACGTTTGTAAATTGCTCCCAAGGATGAACCAGACTAAAAAAAAAATCTGAATTCTTGGCTGATTTCTTTAGATTTTCCCATAATGTCAAGCAAAGAGGCACTGAGCTGGAAGGTAGGCCTTGCAATACATTCACAGGTACACCTCCAATTGACTCAAATGATGTCAATCAGAAGCTTCTACAGCCATGACATCATTTTCTGGAATTTTCCAAGCTGTTTACTTAGTCAACTTAGTGTGTGTAAACTTCTGAACCACTCAGATTGTGATACAGTGAGTTATAAGTGAAATAATCTGTCAGTAAACAATTGTTGGAAAAATTACTTGTGTCATGCACAAAGTAGATGTCCTAACCGACTTGCCAAAACTATAGTTTGTTAACAAGAAATTTGCGGAGTGGTTGAAAAAGGTGTATGTAAAACGACTTCAACTGTATCTGTCTATGCTTTGAAGCAAGCAACCTAGTTAAAAAAAATAAATAAACATTTACAAAAGACAGAGGCTCCATTGAATGATGTAGGATGTTAAATAAAAAACTGAACAGCCTATGCTTATTGAAATTCATCATTTAAAAGTTAGAAATACAATGTAGCCAGTGTACCAAAGAAAACATTTATTTTTTATAAAATCGATTCAATCCTGTACCTCCACAAGATGAGAGACTCACTCGCCACTGCTCTACAGGCTGAGCCACCTGTCAGATGAGAAAAAGGAAGAATATCTAGACTAAGTCTGTAAGTCATGTCTGGCAGCAGATGTCGATGTTTTGGAAACCACAGTGGGATCCACTGAGGGACCAAACAAAGCTTTGTACGTCATTTATCACATGGTAACAACTTGTCAAACTTTTCTTTGGGTTTGAATTAAACTTTTTTAATTTACTTTTACATTTTAACAAAATGTGATAATTATCAATAGCAACTACTAGAGTTGCTCTATGCCCTGGGCTATCTTTCCACCTGCTAAGGTGAAATATCTAGATAAAAATAAAAAGCTTCCAGCAGGGGTCGGCATTATTACTTCCAAATTCCAAGCTTTTAACATAATCATCACATGGTATTGTTTCTTCGATACAAGCATCGTTACATTGTGTCGAATCCAGGCCCCCAGCGTCAGGTCTGGAGCGTGAAGACCCAAGCTCTGCTGGTCGGCTACTGCAACCTAGCGGTGGCAAAAGCCCTGATCTGCTCTAGACAGCCTGTCTAAATTATGATCACCAGAACGGCCCCCCAATTTTTTTTTGACCATCGTTTTGGGGTCTAAAATGTGTTTATTATGATAAACACAAAAATGAGAACCAAGCTTCTAAAAAGGTCATTTCAGCCCCCTAGTCTTGGAATTCCCTCCAAGCCAACCTAAAAGTCCAGGACCAGGTGTCCCTGGAGGAGTTCAAAGAACAAATAAATGAACAGAAATGCAGTTATTTTTAGCAACTAGTTTGCGTTGCCTTATGTAAGGAAACACACACACATCCACTGTTTGTTTGCTGTTGAATGTGTGCTGTTGTCTTCTGTCTGTGTTGTCCATTTTATCTTACATAGTTTTTTTGTTTTTTTATCCCAGCCACCGGAAGCCTTTTGCCGCTAACCAGGCCCAGCCTGGTTAAATAAATAACAATAAAAAACAGAACAGATGAACAGGAATACCATTTACTCTAACGGGTGGCCAAAAAAAGTTATATCTGTAAGCCATGGCCCTAATCTGTAGCCTGAGGTTCCCCCAGGAACCCTTTGCAACATTGAAACGTTAAAGGTTCCTCCAATAACCCCTCAACTAACCAAAGGTGCAAATATGAACACTTGACCAATGGCAATGGTTCCTTGAGGAGTCTCCACTAATTCTAAGAGTGGATCACTGCTACTCCAAGGCCCTCCCCCGCCCTCCTTTCAGCAAATCTGTCACGACTCCCTTCCGCTCCTCCCTTCCTATAGGCAGAAACTCAAAAGAGGATGTACCCGTGCTGAGGACTATTCAACGCTGGTCTGACCAATCGGAATCTACGCTTCAAGATTGTTTTGATCACGCGGACTGGGTAGCATCAGAGAATAACATCGACGTGTACGCTGATTCAGTAAGTGAGTTTATAAGGAAGTGTACAGGAGATGTTGTACCTACTGTGACTATTAAAACCTACCCTAACCAGAAACCATGGATAGATGGCGGCATTCGCGCAAAACTGAAAGCGCGAACCACCGCATTTAACAATGGAATGGTGACTGGGATTATGGCCGAATACCAGCAGTGTAGTTATTCCCTCTGCAAGGCAATCAAAGAAGTGAAATGTCAGTATAGAGAAAAAGTGGAGTCGCAATTGAACGGGTCAGACACGAGACGTATATGACAGGGTCTACAGACAATCACGGACCACAAAAGGAAAACTAGCCACGTCACGGACACCGACGTCTTGTTTCCAGACAAACAAAACACCTTCTTTGCCCGCTTTGAGGATAAAACAGTGCCACCGACGCGGCCCGCTACCAAGGACTGTGGCCTCTCCTTCTCTGTGGCCGACGTGAGATAGACATTTAAACGTGTTAACCAAATCAAATCAAATTTTATTGGTCACATACACATGGTTAGCAGATGTTAATGTGAGTGTAGAGCTTGCTTGTGCTTGTAGTTCCGACCGTGCAGTAATATCTAACAAGTAATCTAACAAATTCACAAAAACTACCTTATACACACAAGGCTGCAGACAGCATCCCTAGCCTCGTCCTCAGACCAGCTGGCTGGAGTGTTTACGGACATATTCAATCCCTCCCTATCCCAGTCTGCTGTCCCCACTTGCTTCAAGATGGCCACCATTGTTCCTGTACCTAAGAAGGCAAAGGAAACTGAACTAAATGACTAGCGCCCCGTAGCACTCATTTCTGTCATCATGAAGTGCTTTGAGAGACTAGTCAAGGATTATATCACCTCCACCTTACCTGTCACCCTAGACCCACTTTAATTTGCTTACCGCCCCAATAGATCCACAGACGATGCAATTGCCATCACATTGCACACTGCCCTATCCCATCTGGACAAAAAAAATACCTATGTAAGAATGCTGTTCATTGACTATAGCTCAGCATTCAACACCATAGTACCCTCCAAGCTCATCAATAAGCTTGAGGCCCTGGGTCTCAACCCCGCCCTGTGCAATTGGGTCCTGGACTTTCTGACGGGCCTCCCCCAGGTGGTGAAGGTAGGAAACAACATCTCCACTTCGCTGATCCTCAACTCTAGGGCCCCACAAGGGTGCGTGCTCATTCCCCTCCTGTACTCCCTGTTCACCCATGACTGCATGGCCATGCCTCCAACTCAATCATCAAGTTTGCAGACGACACAACAGTAGTAGGCTTGATTACCAACAATCACGAGAGCCTACAGGGAGGAGGTGAGGGCACTTGGAGTGTGGTGTCAGGAAAACAACCTCTCACTCAATGTCAACAAAACAAAGGAGATGATCGTGTGTATTAGGTAGTTGTTGATGTGTGTATTAGGTAGTTGTTGTGAAATTGTTAGATTACATGTTGAATATTGCTGCACCGTCGGAAATAGAATCACAAGCATTTTGCTACACTCGCAATAACATCTGCTAACCATGTGTATGTAACCAATAAAATTTGATTTGATTTGATTTGTAGAGCTGATACCTACTTGTGTGTGTGGTGTGTGTGTGCGTGTGTGTGTGTCTGTGTGTACGTGCATGTATGTGTGCAGTCCCTGTCTTAGTGATATGGCTTTGAGGAGATAAAGTGGGACTATTTCCACCACAGTCTCTCCTTTCCTCCACATCACTATATATAGAGGGAGAGAGGGGGAATCTAGAGGGAGAGGGTGAATAATTCAAGAAGAGAGAGAAAGAGAGGACCATATGGAATAGAGAGAGAAAGAGGGGAACATATGGAATAGAGAGAAAGAGGGGACCATATGGAGTAGAGAAAGAGAGGACCATATGGAATAGAGAGAGAAAGAGATTACCATATGGAATAGAGAGAGAAAGAGAGGGCCATATGGAATAGAGAGAAAAAGAGGACCATATGGAATAGAGAGAGAAAGAGATGACCATATGGAATAGAAAGAGAAAGAGAGGACCATATGGGATAGAGAGAGAAAAAGAGGACCATATGGAATAGAGAGAGAAAGAGAGGACCATATGGAATAGAGAGAGAAAGAGAGGACCATATGGAGTAGAGAGAGAAAGGAGAGAGAAGGGGGAGAGGAGTGTGTATGAGCGAGGGAGGAGAGAGGAGTGTGTATGAGCGAGGTGAGGAGAGAGGACAATGTATGAGCAAGGGAGGAGAGAGGAGTGTGTATGAGCGAGGGAGGAGAGAGGAGTGTGTATGAGCGAGGTGAGGAGAGAGGAAAATGTATGAGCAAGGGAGGAGAGAGGAGTGTGTATGAGGGAGGGAAGAGAGAGGAGAGTGTATGAGTGAGGTGAGGGAGGAGAGGAGAGAGGAGTGTGTTTGAGCTAGGTGAGGGAGGAGAGAGGAGTGTGTATGGCAACACTTGTCCTGGGTGATAATGAGCTCCAGCAGTGACATCCATCCGCTCAACAGAAAGACAGGAAAACAACACAATGGCAGAAATGCTCTGCTCTGCTTCTTGTTCTGGAGTATGGGATCAACACTGTGACACTATGTCTCTCTGAGTGTGTGTTTATGTGTGTGCGTGTGTGTGTGTGTGTGTGCGTGTGTGTGGGTGTGTGGTCAGTGCAGACTCACGTGATAGTGTCAATCATGTCCAGGCCCATCTCCACACAGCAGTGTGCATGGTCTGCCTTGGGCTGGGTCAGACCAGACACACAGTAGTAGCAGTCCCCCAGGATCTTTATACGCCTACAGTGGTTCTCCTGGAGAGAGGAGGGGGAGGGGTAGAGGGGGGGGAGAAGAGTGGGTAGAGGAGAGAGGGGGAGAGGGGGGACAGAGTGGTGGAAGAAGGAGAGGAGATAATAGAGAGGGGTGGAAGAGGGGGGAGAGAGAGGAAGAGAGACAGAGAGCAATGGAGAGGTGAAGAAATGGGGAGGAAGAGAGACAGGAATTTTCATGATTGCAAACAGTGATGATCAAAAAAAGGGTCCTTCTCAGTCAAAACCTGTAACAGGGCTTCCATGATATGTCTTCCTGTTACAGGGCTTCCATGATAAACCTGTAACAGGGCTCCATGATAAACCTGTAACAGGGCTCCATGATAAACCTGTAACAGGGCTCCATGATCAACCTGTAACAGGGCTCCATGATCAACCTGTAACAGGGCTCCATGATCAACCTGTAACAGGGCTCCATGATAAACCTGTAACAGGGCTCCATGATAAACCTGTAGCAGAGCTTCTTTCTCAAGTTTCACGTTTTATTAATCATATGTGCAGGATACACATGGTATACACCGTCCAACAAAATGCTTACTTGCAGGTTCCTTCTCGACAAACAACAATAAGAAATAATAAAATATAAGTATACGAACATAAAGCAAATGCCTCAGTGGAATAAAATAAACATTTTAGCATCAGTATAATACATGAAGGCACAATTCATAGTCCAAAATGTACACTTGTTTTGGGGAAGGGGGAATTGGGGGGAAAGTGTTTAAATTGTGAAGCATTTAGCAATAATATTAAGTCTGGTAAGTGGTGTGTGTGTGTGTGTGTGTGTGTGTGTGTGTGTGTGTGTGTGTGTGTGTGTGTGTGTGTGGGTGGATGAGTGGATGTCTCGTTATGTTTGGAGGAAAAAGGGTGAGGCTTGCAAGCCGAAGAACACCATCCCAACTGTGAAGCACGGGGGTGGCAGCATCATGTAGTTGGGGTGCTTTTCTGCAGGAGGGACCCGGTGCACTTCACAAAATAGATAGCATCATGAGGAAGGAAAATTACGTGGATATATTTAAGAAGCAACATCTCAAGACATTAGTCAGGAAGTTAAAGCTTAAGGACAACAAAGGGACAGCAAAGTCAAGGTATTGGAGTGGCCATCACAAAGCCCTGTCCTCAATCCCATAGAAAATTTGTGGGCAGAACTGAAAAAGCGTGTACGAGCAAGGAGGCATACAACCTGACTCAGTTACACCAGCTCTGTCAGGAGGAAAGGGCCAAAATTCACCCAACTTATTGTGGGAAGCTTGTGGAAGGCTACCCGAAACATTTGACCCAAGTTAAATAATTTAAAGGCAATGCTACCAAATACTAATTGGGTGTATGTAAACTTCTGACCCACTGGGAATGTGATGAAAGAAATAAAAGCTGAAATAAATAATTCTCTCTACTATTATTCTGACATTTCACATTCTTAAAATAAAGTGGTGATCCTAACTGACCTAAAACAGGGAATTTTTACTAGGATTAAATGTCAGGAATTATGAAAAACTTATGTTAAATGTATTTGGCTAAGGTGTATGTAAACTTCTGACTTCAACTGTAACAATTCATAACAATAAACACAGGTCTAAAAGTAAAATAATGGAATTATTAAATATCTAAATATTAGGACGAGCAATGTTGGAGTGAGATAGACTAGAATTGTAGTGGCTCTACAGCAGGTCTTACGAAACAAACGCAAGAAGCCGGTTTACACACTCCTTATTTTAATAAGGGACAAAAATCTACCAACGTAGATAAGAACTGCTCACACACCGAGCCACAAACATGAAACAATCACGGACAACACTGATGGGGGAACAGAGGATTAAATAACACATGTAATTAGGGTAATGATGACCAGGTGTGAATAATGACAAGACAAAACAGAAACTGAGAAATGGATCGGTGGTGGCTAGAACTCCGGTGACGTCGACCGCCGCTAGACGCCTGCACCAGGAGAGGGACCAACTTCAGCTGAAGTCGTGACAAGAATACAGTAGAGTACAGGCATATACATATGAAATGTGTAAAACAGTATGTAAACATGATTAAAGTGACCAGTGTTCCATTATTAAAGTGACCAGTGTTCCATTATCAGTGACCAGTGATTCCATGTCTATGTACATAGGGCAGCACTCTCTAAGGTGCAGGGTTGAGTAACCAGGTGGCAGCCAACTAGTGACAGTGACTAAGTTCAGGGCAGGGTACTAGGTGAAGGCTGGCTAGTGATGGCTATTTAACAGTCTGATTGCCTTAAGATGGAAGCTATTTTCAATCTTTCGGTCCCAGCTTTGATGCACCTGTACTGACGTCGCCTTCTGGATTATAGCAGGGGGAACAGGCCGTGCCTCGGGTGGTTGATGTCCTTGATGATCTTTTTGGCCTTCCTGTGGCATCGAGTGCTGTAGGTGTCCTGAATGGCAGGCAGCGTATCCCAGGTGATGCATTGGGCAGACCGCACCACCTTCTGGAGAGCCCTGTGGTTGTGGGTTGTGCAGTTGCCGTACCAGGCTGTGATACAGACCGACAGGATGCTCTCAATGGTGAATCTGTAAAAGTTTGTGAGTGGACCATTTCAGATTGTCAGTGTTGTGTATGAAGCATTTCACCTTCTCCACTGCGGTCCCATCGATGTGGACGGGGGCGTGCTCCCTCTGCTGTCTCCTGAGGTCTGCGATCAGCTCCTTTGTTTTGTAGACGTTGAGGTTATTTTCCTGGCACCACTCCGCCAGGGCCCTCACCTCCTCCCTGTAGGCTCTCGTCATTGCTGGCAATCAGGCCTACTACTGTTGTGTCATCTGCAAACTTCATGATTGAATTGGAGGCGTGCGTGGCCACGCAGTCAAAGGTGAACAGGGAGTACAGGAGGGGGCTGAGCACGCACCCTTGTGGGGCCCCTATATTGAGGATCAGCATAGTACAGGTGTTGTTTCCTGCCTTCACCACCTGGGGGCGGCCAGTCAGGCAGTCCAGGACCCAGTTGCAGAGGGCGGGGTTCAGACCCAAGGCCCCGATCTTAACCTCTCAGGGATCATTGGGGCGCTAGCGACCCACTCCCGACACCACCAGGTAAAATGTAAAGCGCCAAATTCAAAATCCCAAAGTTGAATTATTAAAAATCCACCAATATACAAGTGTTTCATACTCATCAAAAGCTCTGTTTCTTGGCAATATCACAGCGCTGTCAGATTTCAAAAAGGCTTTACGGCGAAAGCACTACATTTGATTGTTTGAGGGCATCACCTCACATACTTTCTCATAGCCATGAATTCATTAGCCAGCGTGGCACACACATAACACATTTCACAGCAAAAACAAATCAATTACCTGTTGAAGAACTTCTGCTGAGGTCATCCTAAGTGTCCAACGAAGACAATCCATGGTTCTTTTGTTAGAAAAAGTCATGTATTATATCCATAAATCTCCATTTGGTTCGCGCGTCATAGTCAGAAACGACAGCCTCCACTAGTCCATTGAAACGTGGCGCGAACTCGTTCATCTTATACCTATAAACTTGTCCAAGAACAATCAAACATCATTTTAAATGTATCCTTAGGAACACTTTTACGTATATTTACTATAATAAATCAACCGGAATATAAACTGAGCTCTACAGACCGAGGGAAACACAGTGCGCGCTTGGCGAGAGCGCGTGCCCAGTCCTACAGAGTTCCAAAGAGGCACTTCCTGATTCTCTCTTCTTCTCTGTTCTAACTCATCTNCATAGCCATGAATTCATTAGCCAGCGTGGCACACACATAACACATTTCACAGCAAAAACAAATCAATTACCTGTTGAAGAACTTCTGCTGAGGTCATCCTAAGTGTCCAACGAAGACAATCCATGGTTCTTTTGTTAGAAAAAGTCATGTATTATATCCATAAATCTCCATTTGGTTCGCGCGTCATAGTCAGAAACGACAGCCTCCACTAGTCCATTGAAACGTGGCGCGAACTCGTTCATCTTATACCTATAAACTTGTCCAAGAACAATCAAACATCATTTTAAATGTATCCTTAGGAACACTTTTACGTATATTTACTATAATAAATCAACCGGAATATAAACTGAGCTCTACAGACCGAGGGAAACACAGTGCGCGATTGGCGAGAGCGCGCGCCCAGTCCTACAGAGTTCCAAAGAGGCACTTCCTGATTCTCTCTTCTTCTCTGTTCTAACTCATCTGAACAGCATGAAACCACTTTCTAGAGACAAAGGACATCCAGAGGAAGCGATAGGTACTGCATTCATATGCCCTTTTATGGGCATTTTCATGAGGGAGGGGTTCCAAATGAGGCACTCTGTGAAAACCACTTTCTCCAGGACAGAAATTCCTCGGGGTTTTGCCTGCCATATCCGTTCTGTTTTACTCACAGACAAAATTCAGAGTGTTTCCTATCCAATGGTACCAAATATGTGCATATCCTATTTTCTGGGCCTGAATGGGAGGCATTTTACTTTGGGCACGCCAGGCTCTCCAAAACGGTCAGGTTGTGCAGTGATCCCTAAGAAGTTTTAATGATGAGCTTGGAGGGTACTATAGTGTTGAAGGCAGAGCTGTAGAAAATGAACAGAATTCTTACATAGGTATTGTCCAGATGGGATAGGGCAATGTGCAATGTGATGGCAATTGCATCGTCTGTGGATCTATTGGGATGGTAAGCAATTTGAAGTGGGTCTTGGGTGTCAGGTAAGGTGGAAGCGATATAATCCTTAACTACTCTATGAAGCACTTCATGATGACAGAAATGAGTGCTACGGTGTCGATAGTTATTTAGTTCAGTTACTTTAGCTTTTTGGGGTACAGGAACAATGGTGGACATCTTGAAGCAAGTGGGGACAGCAGACTGAAATAGGGAGAGACTCCAGCCAGCTGGTCTGCGCATGGTCTGAGGATACACCTAGGGATGCCATCTGGGTCGGCAGCCCTGCGAGGTTTAACACGCTTCAATGTCTTTCTCAAATCGGCCATGAAGAACGAGAGCCTACAGTCTTTGGGAGCGGGCCGCGTCGGTGGCACTATGTTATCCTCAAAGCGGGCGAAAAAGGTGTTTAGCTTGTTCGGGAGCAAGAGGTCGTGTCCGCGACATGGCTGGTTTTCCCTTTGTAATACGTGATTGTCTGGAGTCCCTGCCACATATTTCATTTCTGAGCTGTTGAATTGCGACTACACTATGTCTTTCTACTGACGTTTGGCCTATTTGATTGTCTTACGGAGGGCATAACTGAACTGTTTGCCACATATCAACGGTTTTTGGTTAGGTTTTAATAGTCACAGTGCGAACAACATCCCCTATACAATCCCTGATGGGTCCAGAATGTCCTCCACCGGAACCCAACACCGCTCCTCTGGGCCATACCACTCCCAGTCTACCAGATACTGGAGCAGACCCCCACGACGTCGGAAGTCCAGTAGAGATTTGACAGCGTACGCCGGACCCTCCTCAATGTCCAGGGGCGGTGGAGGTGTGTCATGGGGGACAGTATCAGCTAGGGGACCAGGAACCACCAGCATGAGAAGGGAGACATGAAAAGGAGGTGAGATAGTGACTGGGTAGTTGTAACCTGTATGTCACCTCATTGAGCCAGACGCGGTTCCCAGGATGGAACACAAGGGTCTCACTGCGGTGGCGGTCTGCCTGTTCCTTCTGACGATGGACGGCATGCTGGAGTCTCACGTGCGCATCACTCCACACCTCGTCCGCGAGCCGGAACCACTCATCTAACGCAGGAGCCGCGGTCTGGCCCGGGGTCCATGGGGCCAGGGCCGGCTGGAAACCCAAAATACACTGGAATGGGTTCAACCCAGTGACGTAGGGAGTTCTGTGCGTACTCTGCCCAGGGAAGGATTTGTGCCCACTCACCCTGATGATCCTGACAGTGAACTGTCACGTATTCTCTCTCTCCGGCACTCTAGGTTGCCATGCTCTCGCACCTTAGCCGGATCGACAGGTTCCCGCCGCTCAGCAGAGGTGACCGGTCCACTCCTGATCCCCGGGATCATCATTTTGGTCGGCGTCCTGTGGCTGAAGCCGCGCGTCGGGGAAGGGGTACTGTCACGTGTGCTCCCTCTCCGGGCCTCTGGGTCACCAGGCTGCTGATTATTGCACACACCTGTCATGAGCATTAGCACCTAATGACACTCACCTGGAGTCCATCACCTCCTTACCTGCCCTATTTATGTCACTCCCTTTGGTTCATTCTCCAGGCGTTATTGTTTCTGTTTCATGTCTGTGTGTTGTTTGTGTTTCTTGTTTTGTATTATGTTTCGTTTATTGATTAAATGATTCACTCCCTGAACTTGCTTCCCGACTCCCAGCGCACACGTTACAGAATAAGACGCTCACCTCCCTCTCTGCCCTCCGCTTGATGATCTAAAATGCATTTAAACAGAGCCATGAACCCCTCATAAGAATCAAGCTCCTCCTCTCCTCTCTCCCAGACGGCTGTATCCCATTCCAATGCCCGCCCGGTCAGCAGAGAAATAACCGTGGCAACCTTAGACCTCTTGGTGGTGGGGGCTCACAACTGGTGTGAAAAATAGAGGGAGCACTGAAGGAAGAAGCCACGGCATTTGGATGGTATACCGTCGTATTTATCCGGAAGGGATAGTCGGGCATCGCTGACCTGAGTGAGTTGCTGAATGGGCCGTTGCACTGGCTCGTTGGGTAGACTGGCTCTAGAGTATCCTCCGATGCTGGACTGCAAACGTCTCTGAGGAGTATTCGAGATGCTGCAGACTACAGAGAACCTCTTCCATGGCCGTCCCCAGTTGAGCCAGCTGATCATGGTGTTGACGTAGAAGGTACCTTTGTTCGTCGACCGTCTGAGAGATTTCCGACTTTCCTATTTCTTACATAGTTTGAGTTGTTATTCTGCAATAACGGAGCTGTGAGTCGGGAAGCACGTGCAGGTGAAACATTTAATAAAACAACAAAACCAGTAACGAGTCAATATCATAAGGCTACACGCCGGTAAACAAGAACAATACCAACTGGTAAAAAAACATAAGGGAATGACATATAAAGGGGAGGAAATAATGAAGGGAATGAAGTCCAGGTGTGCGCAATGATGAATCCCAGGACTGAATCCTGGTGGTTAGTATTTTGGCAACGTCGTATGCCGGAGGGGAGGAGCAGGAGAAGATGTGACAGACAATCACACCATGAAAAGTTAATCATGAAACATACTCATCCACCTTTCTTCTTCCCGGAGAGTTCTTTATTCCTGTCTACTGAGAACCCATCTGGCTGTATGGACGGGTACAGTATATCCGGAGAGAGCCATGATTCCGTGAAACAGAGTATGTTACAGTCCCTGATGTCTCTCTGGAAGGAGATCCTCACCCTGAAATGTCAACTTTATTGTCCAGGGTCTGAAAATTACAGTAATATACTCGGAAGAGGTGGATGGTGTGCAAGCCTCCTGAGTCGGACTAGAAGTCCAAACCGAATACCTCTTTCTGGCTGTATATAATAAAACAAAACAAATTCTGGGCTAATAATGTAAGAAAAAACACAAAAAAATATATACTGCCAAGTTCCTTAGGAGCTTCCATGTGTCTTTCGGCGCCATGACAAAGTCTGATTGGCTGGGCCAGCCTCCCTAGTGGGTGGGCCTGGCTGCCAAGTGGGTGGGCTTATGCCCTCCCAGGCCCACCCATGGCTGCACCCCTGCCCAGTCATGTGAAATCCATAGATTAGGGCTTAATGAATGTATTTCAATGTATGAACTGTACTGTAACTCAGTAAAATCTTTGAAATTGTTGCATGTTGGGTTTATATTTTTGTTCAGTATAATTAAGCAATAAGGCCTGAGGGGCTGTGGTATATGACTAATATACCACAGCTAAGGGCTGTTCTTAAGCACGATGCAACGCGGAGTGCCTGGATACAGCGTTTAGCCCTGGTATATTGGTCATACAGTAGTCCTAACACAAACCACCACACACACTGCCATTTGAATGCTTCTCCACGAACCCAAAGGCTCTTTTAAGGGCCACCTAATAAATGCAAATAAGTGTGTGTGTGTCGGGAGGGGGCTGTCAAAACTATAAACAAAATAATGTTCAAAATATCTGCTCCGGGATGCAAACCCGCAATGTTCTGATACACAAGCAGTAACTTCAACCATTGCACTGTCTGTTCTTAACACATTGACCTCAACAGACCGTTGAAATGTCTGGAAGTGTTCATTCACTAAGTAGTGATTGCACGTTTATTTATTTTGTTTGGTTAAAATACACTATATATATAAAAGTATGTGGACACCCCTTCAAATTAGTAGATTCGCCTATTTCAGCCACACCCGTTGCTGACCGGTGTATAAAATTGAGCACACAGTCATCTCAATAAACAAACATTGTCAGTAGAATGGCCTTACTGAAGAGCTCAGTGACTTTTAGCGTGGCACCATAGGATGCCACATTTCCAACAAGTCACTTCCTCAAATTTCTGCCCACCGTTAAACTGTAAGTGCTGTTATTGTGAAGTGGAAACGTCTTAGGACACAACACCGGCTCAGCTGCGATGTGGCAGGCCACACAAGCTCACAGAACGGGACTGCCGAGTGCTGAAGTGCGTAATACGTAAAAAGGGGTCTTAGGGGCCAAGCCGAATTGGGAGCTTCATGAAATGGGTTTCCATGGCCGAGCAGCCGCACACAAGCCTAAGATCACCATGCAGAAAGCCAAGCATGGGCTGGAGTGGTGTAAAGATTGCTGCCTTTGGACTCCGGAGCAGTGGAAACGCGTTCTCTGGAGTGATGAGTCACGTTTCACCAGCTGGCAGTCCAACGGACAAATCTGGTTTTGGCAGATGCCAGGAGAACGGTACCTGCCCCAATGCATAGTGCCAACTGTAAAGTTTGGTGGAGGAGGAATAATGGTCTGGGGCTGTTTCATGGTTTGGGCTAGGCCCCCTTAGTTCCAGTGAAGAGAAATCTTAACGCTACAGCATACAATGACATTCTGTGCTTCCAACTTTTTGGCAACAGTTTGGGGAAGACCATACAGAGCCCTGACCTCAACCCCATCAAACACCTTTGGGCTGAATTGGAATGCCAACTGTGAGCCAGGCCTAATCATTGAACATCAGTGCCCAACCGCTCTTGTGGCTGAATGGAAGCAAGTCCCCGCAGCAATGTTCCAACATCTAGTGGAAAGCCTTCCCAGAAGAGTGGAGGCTGTTAATGAAGAAAAGGGGAGACCAACTCCTTATTAATGCCCATGATTTTGGAATGATATGTTCAACGAGCAGATGTCCACATACTTTGGACATGTAGTGTATAATAGTCTAAAACAGTTAATTTGTTGAAAAAAGACTCATTTAATCATGTAGTTAACAAGCATTTTGTGTTTTAAGTGCACGCTGCTGCAGGCTGGCTGCAACCTGATCTCATAGCATTTCGTATTATTCGTGTTATACACCCATTTTTCCACCATGACTAACCACCCTCGTTTTTGCCTTAGAGGTGAAGTTTCCTATTTCTGAAGTAAATCTATATTTTTTCTGTAAATTACGCTTTTGTTTGTGATTTGGCTTGTCTTTGATTCATCTCCTCATTGCTCAATATGCAGTATCAGGGCAAGGAAAAGACAGGAACGAGCTCCAAAAACACCCAAATACGTCCTTTTAGAAACGGACACACTCTCAGTATATTGATGTAGCTCTTTACATGTTGTACACATGAAATTGTGGCATTGCGAACTTTATCCGCAGTGTTATAATCCATTTTGTGCGACTTTGTGCGACTTGAGCAGTCCACCAGCTGTGTCCATGTATTATAGGGACACGCTCGGACTGCACAGCTCGTGGGGGAAACAGCATGACTCGACCAAAATGGATTATAAAGTTGCAGATACATTTCGGAATTTCATGTGTACATGTCCGTTTCTAAAAGAACATATTTGGGTGTTTTTGGAGCTCGTTCATGTCTTTTTGTTCATGTCAGGATTTACATTTACTATGCTACGTCTAGTCTATGAGACCAGTCTGTCGCGTAAGCAAGTAATGTGGAGCCCCCTGACTACGAGTTATTGTGGAATTCAGATTTTCTGGGAACTCACTGAAAAGTAAATTAACACTGTGTTAATCAGTCAGCACACATTTGGATTATAAACGTCAAGACGGCAGGAAATGGAGTTTATGCCGGAGCTGGAATTTATTCGACAGGGGTTTGAAACCGCAATGCTGTCAGCATGGTAAGCATGCACAACAGAGGTTCTGATTCTATGTGCATTTGTGGTTGAACCATTTACTATATGTGGTTCAACATAAGTGGAGGCTCATCAGAGGAGGAAGGGGAGGACCATCCACCTCAGTGAATTTCATAAAAATAAAAATAGTGAAATATCAAAAAAGTTTTGCATTTTTAGATAAAACTATACTAAATATACATTTGGAGTCGGAAGTTTACATACACTTAGGTTGGAGTCATTAAAACTCGGTTTTCAACCACTTCACAAATGTCTTCTCAACAAACTATAGTTTTGGTAAGTCAGTTAGGACATCTACTTTGTGCATGACACAAGTCATTTTTCCAACAATTGTTTACAGACAGATTATTTCACTTATAATTCACTGTATTACAATTCCAGTGGGTCAGAAGTTTACATACACTAAGTTGACTGTGCCTTTAAACAGCTTGGAAAATTCCAGAAAATGATGTCATGACATTAGAAGCTTCTGATAGGCTAATTGACATCCTTTGAGTCAATTGGAGGTGTACCTATGGATGTATTCCAAAGCCTACCTTCAAACTCAGTGCCTCTTTGCTTGACATCATGGGAAAATCAAAAGACAGCCAAGACCTCAGGAAAAAAAATGTAGACCTCCACAAGTCTGGTTCATCCTTGGGAGCAATTTCCAAACGCCTGAAGGTGCCACGTTTATCTGTACAAACAATAGTATGCAAGTATAAACTCCATGGGACCATGTAACCGTCATACCACTCAAGAAGGAGACGCGTTCTGTCTCCTAGAGATGAACGTACTTTGGTGCGAAAAGTACAAATCAATCCCAGAACAACAGCAAAGGACCTTGTGAAGATGCTGGAGGAAACAGGTCAAAAGTATCTATATCCACAGTAAAACGAGTCCTATATCGACGTAGACCTGAAAGGCTGCTCCGCAAGGAAGAAGCCACTGCTCCAAAACCGCCATAAAAAAGCCAGACTATGGTTTGCAACTGCACATGGGGACAAATATCGTACTTTTGGAGAAATGTCCTCTGGTCTAATAGAACTGTTTGGCCACAATGACCATCGTTATGTTTGGAGGAAAAAGGGGGAGGCTTGCAAGCCGAAGAACACCATCCCAACCGTGAAGCATGAGGGTGGCAGCATCATGTTGTGGGGTTGCTTTGTTGCAGGAGGGACTGGGGCACTTCACAAAATAGATGGCATCATGAGGAGGGAATATTGTGGATATATTGAAGAAGCAACATCTCAAGACATCAGTCAGGAAGTTAAAGCTTGGTCGCAAATGTGTCTTCCAAATGGACAATGACCCCAAGCATACTTCCAAAGTTGTGGCAAAATGGCTTAAGGACAACAAAGTCAAGGTATTGGAGTGGCCATCACAAAGCCCTGACCTCAATCCTATAGAACATTTGTGGGCAAAACTGAAAAAGAGTGTGCGAGCAAGGAGACCTACAAACCTGACTCAGATACACCAGCTNTGTCAGGAGGAATGGGCCAAAATCCACCCAAATTATTGTGGGAAGGCTACCTGAAACGTTTGACCCAAGTTAAATAATTTAAAGGCAATGCTACCAAATACTAATCGAGTGTATGTAAACTTCTGACCCACTGGGAATGTGATGATAGAAAAAAAGCTGAAATAAATCATTCTCTCTACTATTATTCTGACATTTCACATTCTTAAAATAAAGTGGTGATCCTAACTGACCTAAGACAGGGAATTTTTACTAGGATTAAATGTCAGTTTAAATGTATTTGACTGAGGTGTATATAAACATCCGACTTCAACTGTATGTTTATTGTTTTTTTAAAATCTGATGCTACTGCTTGCATCAGTTACCTGGTGTGGAATAGAGTTCCATGTAATCATGGCTCTATGTAGTACTGTGTGCCTCCCATAGTCTGTTCTTGACTTTGGGATTGTGAAGAGACCTCTGGTGTCATGTCTTGTGGGTTATGCATGGGTGGCCGAGCTGTGTGCTAGTAGTTTAAACAGACAACTCTGTGCATTCAGCAGTTGACTCAAAAAAAGAGAAAGACAATATTGAACAGTTTTTTATTAATTAATTTATTCCAAAATGAAGGAAAAGCAAGAGAGAGAGAGAGAGCGTGCTAGCTATATTTCGTGGGTATAACTTTTTTATTTATTTTCACTTTCACTTACTTAGCTAGCATATGCAGCTAGCTAGTTTAGCCTACTCAAACACCCAGTTAAAACAGAGAGGAGTGCTATGTTAGCTAGCTGGCTATGGCTATCCAACATTGGAACTCGTCCAAGTCAAGGAAAGATGTTATTAATGTATTGCCACCGGGGCCTGCCGGTGTAACTGCTAAACTGCTTGCTGTACACTGTACTGCGTGATTGTAGCGGGATTACTAACATGTTAGTTGTAGTAGCTATGTTGACTATGACATGAATAAGGTGACAACGATGTTGTATTGTGCACTGAAGTCCACAACCGAAGGAAAAAGGTGAGAGGAGGAGAGCATAGCTGCGAGAAGAAATTATATATACAACGAGCAAAGTGATCACGCAGTTTATATATATAATTTTTTTTTATTTCACCTTTATTTAACCAGGTAGGCCAGTTGAGAACAAGTTCTCATTTACAACTGCGACCTGGCCAAGATTTATTTCACCTTTATTTAACCAGGTAGGCCAGTTGAGAACAAGTTCTCTTTTACATCTGCGACCTGGACAAAATAAAGCAAAGCAGTGCGACACAAACAACACAGAGTTACACATGGGATAAACAAACGTAGTCAATAACACAATATAAAAGTCTATATACAGTGTGTGCAAATGTAGTAAGATTAGGGAGGTAAGACAATAAAAAGGTTATAGTGACGAAATAATTACAATTTAGGAATTAAACACTGGAGTGATAGATGTGCAGAAGATGAATGTGCAAGTAGAGATACTGGGATGCAAAGGAGCAAAACATAAATAACAATATGGGAATGAGGTAGTCGGGTGGGCTATTTACAGATGGGTTATGTACAGGTGCAATGATCGGTAAGCTGCTCTGACAGCTGATGCTTAAAGTTAGAGAGGGAGATATAAGACTCCAGCTTCAGTGATTTTTGCAATTCGTTCCAGTCATTGACAGCAAAGAACTGGAAGGAAAGGCGGCCAAAGGAGGAGTTGACTTTGAGGATGACCAGTGAAATATACCTGCTGGAGCGTGTGCTACGGGTGGGTGCTTCTATGGTGACCAGTGAGCTAAGATAAGGTGGGACTTTACCTAGCAAAGACTTATAGATGACCTGGAGCCAGTAGGTTTGGTGACGAATATGAAGCGAGGGCCAGCCAACGAGAGCATACATTTTGCAGTGGTGGGTAGTAAATGGGTCTTTGGTGACAAAACGGATGGAACCGTGATAGACTACATCCAATTTGCTGAGTAGAGTGTTGGAGGCTAATTTGTAAATGACATTGCCGAAATCAAGGATCGGTATTATAGTCAGTTTTACGAGGGTATGTTTGGCAACATGAGTGAAGGAGGCTTTGTTGCGAAATTGGAAGCCGATTCTAGATTCACACGAGTTTGCGTGTGATCAGGGATGTATTAATTCCGCCAATTCTGTTGAAAAGAGTGTGCAAGGCAGTATTGAATGTGTCACTGTCAGTCACCTTGATTACTCTAATTTCTCTCGATGTAAACTTTCATTCATATGCTAGGTTGTAGTAACCTCATGATGGGTATAGGCAAAATTCTAGTATCATGTAGTAGTCTAAACCTATTGATGTTACATTGACAGTCATCCAATATTCTGTAATAGAAATAAGGCCTTCCTCATAAAAAGTACAAATAAAATGTCCTGCCTCATCTTAAACAGTACAGACCACGATTGTTCAACATAGCTAACTTACTGTTTCTTCACAAAGCAATTTATTTTCGTGGCTGTGGTTTGTGTTGTGGTCTTGGTTGTTCTTAAGAAATGTAGCGTAGCTACCTGCAGTGTTTGTCCTGTCTGAAATATGGCTACCCGTAGCTTGGTCTGTGCAATGCAAATGAAAGTGATTAACATGTCAGTTTCCCGAAATGTGGTGGTTTTACACTTAATGTAACTAACGTTAACTAACTAGTTATGTTTTGTGTAAGAAAGTATGACATATTGTGGTGCATGAACTGGCCATACACGTTAGCTAACGTTACAGTCTTACGTTGACTAAGGTTACTTAGCTATCTAAAGTTAATTGGCTAACATAGGAGCCAAGGACATTCGCTACTGTCAGGAAGTCCAGGGATATGTGAGACCAGGGACGGTGAGGGACAGGCAGTGGTTGAAGAAGACCAGTCGGAGCTTGCCAAGGACTCTTGTTCTGTGCACAGACCGTGCAGGCGGCCACGAACGCGGAGATGTCCGGGACCATGGTAGGCCACCAAAAGGTTTGTCGCACAAAGTCCAGGGTCCGATGGAAGCCCTGGTGCCAGGCAAGCCTGGAGGAGTGGGCCCATTCCAGGCCTAAGGAGTGGACAGCGTCAGGCACAAACATCCAGTTATCTAAAAGTTGGCGAATCCCAGGAAATGTTGAAGCTGCACCCTGGACGTACGCTGGGGCCAATCCACCACCGCTCTCACCTTCCCGGGATCCATCTGTACACTCCCTGCAGCGATGAGGTAACCCAGGAAGGGGATGGTGGAGCGATGGAATTCACACTTCTCCGCTTTTACAAAAAGCTGGTTCTCCAGGAGGCGTTGGAGAACCTGTCGGACGTGGAGCACGTGTTCTTGGGTGAAGTGGGAGAAGACGAGGATGTCGTCGATGTAGACGAAGACAAACCGGTTCAACATGTTGCGGAGAACATCATTATCCAGAGCTTGGAACACAGCTGGGGCGTTGGTAAGGCCAAATGGTATGACCAGATACTCGTAGTAACTGCTGGCCATGTTGAAGACTGTCTTCCACTCACAGGAAGACATCCCAGGGCAGGCTGCACTGACTTCAGACAATGGGCGTGGCTCCAGACCATAATGGCACCAGCAGTCCAGTCTATGATGGGATTGTGTCGCTGGAGCCAAGAGAATCCCAATACCACAGGAACCTGAGGAGACTTAAACAGTATAAATTGGATTGCCTCGCTGTGGTTCCCTGACACTCATAGGTTGATAGGAGTAGTATTGTGAGTGACCCGGCCTATAGAGCGCCCATCTAGCACCCTAACATCCATGGGAATGAAGAGGGGCTGAGTGGGGATGCCCAGCTCGTACGCCAGGGCAGCGTCCAAAAAACTCTTATCGGCCCCAGAGATTTTGACTGGTTCCTCCTCAGTAGGATTGGATGGAAAGGGGTGCGAGGAAGGGGAGAGGAAAAGTTCTCCATAAGGCCCACCAGAGTACTCGCACCTTCTTGATGAGCCTGCTTTTTTAATGGGCAGGTAGCTTTTAAATGTCCCATAGCTCCACAAAATACACAGCTCTGGGCGTGCAGTCAGCGTAAACACTCAGCCGGAGTCAATCTAGCCCTGACAAGGTGCCTGGACTCCGAAGGAGGAAGTCGACAGCCCTCTGTGATTCCTGAGAGAACTCGGGTGACGTTGGGTTCACTCAGACATGTAGACCGGGGTTCTCCGGGATTTTTCGGAGGCGAGGTGGGAATCGAGGGCGAACGAGGGCAACAGGCCAGAGATCAAGGTCAAGGCTATGAGGAAGTCAAGCTCCATGGGCACCTCCCGGGCTGCAAGCTCATCTTTGACCACCTCCGATAATCCGGGAAGGAACATGTCAAACAATGCTTCCGGGGGAGAAATCCACTGCGTAGTCTGCCACACTATGGGAGTCTTGACGTAGCTGGAGCAGCTTACGAGCAGCATCTCTTCTGAACAATGGAGAATCAAACACCTTTCGAACTTCCGCCACAAGCTCCTCTAGACTGAGGCAGACGGTGGACTTTTGCTCCCACACTGCCATAGCCCAGGCGAGTGCCCTCCCAGACATCAGCGTTATGATGTACGCTATCCTCGAGCGGTTCGAGGGGAACGAAGAAGGCTGCAGCTCAAAAATGAGAGAGCACTGGAAGAGAAATGCCCGGCAGGTTCCGGAATCTCCAGCATAGTGCTCCGCGGGAGGTAAGCGGGGTTCTCTGGACACTGGGGTAGGCTGGGAGATTACGGGTGTGTCCCGCTGCCAAGTGGGGAAACGCCTGGTCATGGTGTTCTGCCAGGGTATGGAGTCCCTGCATAAGACATTGCAGTAACTCCTCGTGTCGTCCAATGGTGGCTCCTTGCAGGGAGACAGCATTGTGGAGCTGGTCTGAGTCTGCTGGGTCGGTCATGGCAAGAAGCGTTCGCCTCCTCCTCTTAATTGGGAGGCCTCCATGGGAAGAGACATTCCAAGATTGGGAAAATCCTTAGCTTGATGGCTAGCAGCTTAGCAGGTCTGTCAAGCAGGCTTCAAACTCTGTTAAGCGGGACTTCGGGGACAATAAATAACAGTCCTAGATGTTGAAAGCTAACCGCATCGTGGAATTTGTGCAAAAAACAGTAAATCTTTTGTCAAAAACAACAAACCGAGTAGCTGAGTGTTTCCAGCATTGAGCGTTCAGATGTGCAGCTTGTCAAAGACAAATACAAAGATTCATCACCATACTGTAGGTCGATTTGTGTGCAGTATTTGGCTGCTCTAACAAGGCAGGAAAGACAACAGGAAATTTTTTTTTACAGATTACCCTCAATCATAAAAAACCAAGGTAATATGAGTCAAGAACTGTCAGAATGGCGAAGAAACCTTTATGCCTGTCAAGACCTTAACCCAGACAGCTATATGAATCAGAATGTACTTTCTTCTAGCAAGCGTTATGACGGCTAGGAAATCAGGTTACAGGATTTGATTGAATGAGGCCCAATCGTTTCCACTGTGTGTCTGGAAATTATGAGTAGGACTCAATATAAGAATGTAGAATATCAGAGATATTCAGTGTGTGTGTGTGTGTGTGTGTGTGTGTGTGTGTGTGTGTGTGTGTGTGTGTGTGTGTGTGTGTGTGCGTGCGTGCGTGTTTCAGGCTAACTCTAATAGCTCCGACATGCTCTTGAAGTAGAATCCCTCCCACACATTCCCACAGAGATTAGCTATTTGTCACAGAGCACAAATTCACCAGCATCAACAACACACACACACACACACACAAATGCACACACAGACAGAGATATAAAGTCACACACAGACACACGCAGATGCATGTACACATTCACAAGAACACACACTAGAACACACACCTACTGTTGACGCACATACACAACCACAGACAGAGGCATACACACACAGGTACACAGGTACACAGGTACACAGGTACACAGGTACACAAAAACCTAACCAGAAAACCCTGGGATTTCCAGTTAGCACCATATCACACATCAGCACATCAGAGACAGGTAAGGGTAGACATACAATAATTAGGCTGAAGGCACTCACCTTCACACACACACACACACACGCACACAAACACACACACACACACACACACAGGGGAGCAACGCATGGCAACTGCAGTAAGAGGCGGAGATGAGATGAGAGGAGACGGGGAGCTCCGGTTTTCTGCTCCCAGGAGCAGAAACATTCTGGTGTGGGAGGAAGGATACGAGAAATCACAACCTGGATCATTATCCTAGAGCAAGGCAGAGTGCATGTGTGCGTGTGTGTGTTCGTGTGAGTGTGTATGTGTGTCACGTAAATAAGTCAGACAGGCTTAGCTGCTGTGACAGACCCGGTTGGAGCAGTGAATTTCCCCTTGCCTGTTGGCCAAACACGACAGGGTATAAATCTCAATTAGGCCACAGCTGCAACTACACAAAAACACACACAAACACATGCGCACACGCACACACACACATGCGCACATACACGCACACATATGCGCACACACACAAACACACACACATGCGCACACATATGCACACACGCACATACACACGCACACACACACACGCACGCTCACACACAAAAACACTCATTGACTTTCTTATATATTGACTTTCTTATATCAATATCCATAACTGATTCAAAGACAGAAAGACTCATATTGCACTGCAGTTATGTCCTCCACATCTATCACGTAGGGCACTACTGTCACCCATATACTGTATGTCACATTGTCTGCATCCCAAATGGCCCCCTACTCTCCCTATATACTGTAGTGTTAACTTAAAATGACACAAAGACTAAGTTCCAGTTTAACAACATTTATTAAACCGTATTTCCACAATACATGGTTGCCATAGCGCTCAGGCCAGGGCCACCAACAGTGAGACTACCGTGCAGGAGTACTAATAACAGAGTGATAGCACCGTAATGACAGAAATATAGGGATACTTAAAACATGAACTTAACATATAGTGCACTACTTTTGATTACTACTCTCTATCTCCCTTAGAGCCCTGGTCAACAGTAAGGGAAAGACCTAGTCAGTTGTACAACTGAATGTATTCAACTGAAATGTGTCTTCCTCTTTTAACCCAACCCCTCTATATCAGAGAGGTTAGGGGGGGCTGCCATAATCGACATCCACGTCTTCGGCGCCTGGGGAACAGTGGGTTAACTGCCTTGCTCAGGGGCAGAACGGCAGATTTTTACCTTTCGGTTACTGGCCCAACGCTCTAACCACTAGGCTACCTACCGCCACTATCAAGAAAGTAGGGTGCCATTTGGTACTAAACTAATGTGTAGGACATGCTATGTGGATGTAAAGCATTACACAGTGACCTAACCTCCCTCTTAATCGCTTCATTTCATTCTCTCCATTTATTTTATCCTCTGTTTAAATCTCTGCATTCCTTTCATCCTCCATCCTTCATTCTTTAAAGGAAACCAGCCAAAATATCAACCTGATTGTCACGGTTCATGAATTCACCGGCTCACTCTGTGTGTGCGTGTGTGTGTGGGTGTGGCCGCTGATTGCTCCCTGCTCGTTATCAGCGCCAGCTGTTACTCATTGTCTGTGCCTTTATATACTCGTGGTCTTGGTCTAGTGTTTGTCGGTTCGTTGTCTTGTTTCCCTGTGCGTGTGTTTCTCTCCAGGCCGAGTTCTGTGTTCTCCTTTGGTTCTGTTCTCCGCTGGACTCTACGTCGCTCTCTCTCCTGTGGAGGACTCTATGTTGGGCACGTTCAGGATCGCCAGTCTGGGAATTCCTTGTCGCTCGCTGACGTACAGAGGATTGGGTTTCCCTGCAGCCTCGGCGCTGTTCAGACCCAGACACTTACTGACACATCCTATGTACCTGTACCTGTTACTTACCTCCTGGATTTCTACAATAAATACTGAACTGTACTCGCTACTGAATCCTCCGTCCTTTTCACGTGACAGAACGAACCGACCATACATGGATTCAGCGAGTGCACCGGAGCTAACGAGATTTCTATCCAGACACGGGTCTCGGATGGATCAACAGGAGGAACAGATGAAGGCAACGGGTCATGCGGTTCAAACCTTGGTGGCGCAGGTGTCAGAGCTCACCCAACAGCTTCAACAGCTAAGTGGCCCCGCTGCGTCCACCACATCGCCTGTTCTCCCTGCTCCCTTACCCCCTTACCACCAACCTGAGCCGCGTATGCCCACCCCGGAGGCATATTCGGGTGAGCCTAATTTTTGCAGATCATTTATCAACAAGTGCTCCTTGTTTTTTT